>ML780683.1:704637-766691 GCA_009831015.1 Picea engelmannii | reverse complement strand
TGGTGTGAATTTGAATCATTGTGTCTTTTGATATTTGAACCATTGTACCTTTTCATTTAAAATGATAAATTTAATCTTTAATTAATATCATTTTTCCTTTTATCCTTTATTCATAATGCTCATGAATTAACTCTCTTTTAATCATGATTGTGTGTCGATTCTTTTGTCTTCATGAGTTGATCACAGACATGGATCGACTCATCATATTGTTCTCATCCTTCTAATTCATTCTCTGTTCACCAACAGATCATATTTGATCTCTTATCGATTCTCTCTAATGTTCTAGTGTTAACTCTCTGTCGAATTGAATCTATATGAGGCACTTCCTTCAAACCATTTTCATATGATCACAGGAGTAGAACCATGGGCTTATCAATTTAAGTGTTTCCTTCATTTTACCCTTATTTCTCTATTCCATATCACTAACGGTAGTGACCATACACTAGGCCAAACAAGCACTTGAGTGCTTATCAAAATTAAAGGTCATGGTTTAATCTCCCTATGAGATGGATGACTATCGGGACTTCGGGACTTCACCCTATGGGACTTCGGGACTTCGTCCTTTCAAATATTTTGAATACGATTTCGACGACTAAATTGGATGGTTCACGTTTATTTCGCAGAACCAAATCAATGGTCATATTCAATCCTTACACTTACCCTTTCATTGCTTAATCTGACGGCTAGGACTTAATCGAGCATTGACATGGATAGCCACCATTTACTTCAGCACTTCGGCTATTTTGCTTACACTATCCTTCCACTTTATTTTGATCAACGGTTGATAATACACCCGAAGTGATCTTTCAAATTGGACAACTCATGTCCACTTTGGGACTTTGGCATTCGGGACTTCGGGAATTAGTCTATTCTTTGGTGGTGAAAATCCTGAAGTAAATCTCCCGGAGTGACGTAACTTACCGACATCATTTGTTGACAGGGAATGTGCTGAGCTACTTACGCTATCCTTCCACTGTACTACATCAACAGTTGAGAATGATCCCAAAGTGTTCTTTAGATCAGACAAATCGTGTCCACTTTGGGACTTCGGCATTCGGGACTTCAGGACTTAGGGCATCTGTTGGTGGTGAAACTCCTGAAGTAAAACTCTCGAAGTGACGTAACTTTCTTGCGTCACTTGATGACATGGAACGAGCCAAGTAGCTACCATGTGTCACTCAAATTCATGATTTACACATACCTAAAATGCCAATTTCAAATTGACACTTGTCATTATCTGTCTGCCACATGTCCTTACTAATGTGGTCTGCCACATGTCCTTGTTGACGTGGTCTTCTTACATAGATATCCCTGATCTAATGGTCAGAACGGTATCTGAAATGTATCTCATATCGACGACTGAGAGTTACTTCAGATTTTCGTCTTTCAAGACTTCTGATGAATCGATCTCTCAACTTCAAAATTATTCTGAAGTGAGATTCCCAGAAGTGTAACATCCTCACAACTTTTAACCTGAAATGAATGATGCTCATTTGATCATGATCTTAGATTGACAACTCGATTTGTCTGTGATGCTATTTTTCCTTAGATTAAATCCAACGAATCTTCTTCTAGCTTATCCTATCCTTCCACTTTAGAATGATCTAACAGTTGTTGGGTATTCAGGTGTTCAAATTCTCAACCCTTTTTGCTGCACTTATCCTATCCTTCCACTTTAAAGTGATCCACGATCAAGGATGATTGTGGAACCACAACTTGAGAGTGATTTAATTTGTCACCCAAGCTCCGCAATTTGAAGTTGTGTGTTTGTTGGTGAGTTAACCACAATCATCGATATTTGAACCTATAATATTTGACGATCCTGACTAATTGCGGGATTGGAAATAGAATGATGTTTAATACTCATTTCGATCTCCACAATCTATCCCTGTCGTTGATTTGGCGATTGCACATCCGACTGTCAGGACTCATTCCAACTTAATCTGATCATTTTTTGGATCAACCACAACTGTTGATATTTGAGTTTATGAGATCTGACGATCTAGACCAATTGTGGGATTGGAACTAGCGAGTCATTTAATTCTCCTTTCGCTCTCTGCAATTCATCCCTGTCATTGATCTGGCTTGCAGATTTGATGGTCACAATTTGATATGATCATTAACCAATCCTCCAACGGTCCTCAAGCCCATGTTCACTCATATGACCAACATCCATTATATGAGATGATCAACACCATCAATTTCTTGATCAGATGGTTGCTGAGGCTTCTCACATTTTCTTGTGCATCGATCGACTTCTCATTTTTTTCATCGATCTCAACGAAATTTCTACAATGCGCTATTCCTTCTGAGCTTTGATCTTCATTCACTAACTCTCCTAAGCTTTAATATTTGACGTACTGCCATATTGTTTGACATTTTCATCCTTTACATACTTTCAATGTGATTTTCGTTTTGAGCTTTGATCTCTGCATACTGTTTGAAATTATTTGCTAATTGATATACTATTGACATCAATGACAATTTCATCTATGATAAATCACAATGAAAATTCATCATAACAAAAAATCATCACATCATAATGACATCAATTGTTTACATCAATGACAATATGTCCAACAGGAACTGGTACTATTGTCCATCCTATTGGAAAATCATGGTTAATTCCTTGAATTCCATGGTGATGGTGCCTAGTGTGCATAACCATTCAAAACCCAGAACATTGTCACAAACACCCATTTTAATAGAAAACATGTGGGATTTTAGGTTATACTGACCAATTTGCAGGAACACATTTTCACAACAACCCCCACATTTCATGTAACCACCATTATCAATCATGATTTGGAAGTTATTGACTACACATATATAGAAAAAGGCCTCTTGATCAATTTGGTGATGAACATAATTATGGGTGTTTCCACTCTCAATGAGGATAATGAATTTTCGACGCTTTATATAGCCAATTAACTTAAGGGTTTGGGGAGCATAGATACCAGTGAGAGAATTAAAAGAGATAAGCGGTTCAACTTCTAGTGGAACAAAGGGCATGCTATGAGAATTGTTTTGGGGAATCTCTTCAGAAGAGGAAACATCACCATCTTCTTCATAAATGTCCTCATAAATGGCCATAAAAATATTTTTCTCCTTACATTTGTGCCCTGAAGAATATTTTTCATCAAAGTTATAGTAAATACCTTTAAGTTGTAGTTCAACCATTTATGGATCTTAAGAGGAGGGGAAGGAGTGTCTAGATTGGTGGGCCGAGAATGGGGAACAAAGGATCGATTTCTGAATTGAGAAGAGACTACATATTGTGATTCCTTGGTATGGTGAGCAAGCTAGGTATGGGGGTGAGCCACGAGGACATGAGCTTGGATGTCATCCTTAAGGCCACGAATAAAGCATTCATGGAAGAAGGTGTCAGACATGCTTTCATTTAATAAAGCTAATTGCTCAAAATAAATTATGTATTCTTCCACTATACCAGACTTAGGACTATTTAAAACTCATCAAATGACCTAAATGATGTGTGTTTATGTCAAATCATTCATAAAGGTCTACAACAAATTGGATCCAAGCAATATACCCTTGGTGTGAATTTTTATGCCAATGCCACCATTTCCATCATTCAAGATCCAAATAAAAGACATTAATAGGAAGTTTTATCAAGTCATCAGTGATGCCATGAAAGGATAAATAATGTTCCATTTGAGTAACCCTAGTCGTGGAGTTCAAGCCATCAAATTTATTCACCTCAACTTTGGGAAGACACAGGTCACACGTAGGGGGTTAGAATGAAATCCATGGATTGGGAGGAGTTAGTTCCCTCTTGGTGTGAAGCTTTTTCATAGGAGATAGGACCCTTGGAATGACACAACCATGCAGATAGGGAGTCCATATGGTTAGAGAGGTAATCTATTTTAGTGAGTTAGTTGTCTAGTTTAGTGATCTAGAAATTTAGGGAAGCAATTTTTGAAGTAGCTTCTTTGACTCCATTGTCGAGGTTGGTCATGGACTTGTCCAAGGAATTGATGTGGTTTTCAACATCTCGATTGTGGGTGTGGTCCATATTGGAGATAAGCAGGAAAAAATAGTGTTGTTGGGTTTGTACAAAAGGGATTACGAGAGAGTGGTATCACAGTGATTGGTGAAAAAAGAGGAATCTAGTGAGATGGATCCCAAATAAGGGTGTCAAGGAGGGTGGGTGTGTTGATACTGAGAGGGGGTGTGAATCAATATCAAGTACAATTTATAAATTTTTAAAATTTAACTTTTCAATCAGATAAATGCATCCCAATATACAATAAAGAGAAGAAGAAGAAATACACATTGCACAACAGATTTATGTGGAAATCCACAAAATGTTTTTCTTATATAATAACAAGTTTACATTCAATAGAAGCTACAACTTCCAAGATTCTGCAACACCAACTGGAAGGAGGCACCCACCCCTTGTTTTATAGGATCCAACCTGAAGGAAGTTACAAATCCCTATATTCTCTAGCTTCAAATGGAAGGAGGCCCCAAACCCCTTTCCTTGCCCCTTCCTTCCACCCTCAAATATATATAAGAGAATCAACATGTCATTGTCTCTATCACTGTCATTGAATCTGTCACTACCACTGATACATTATCATCGTAAAAATAGGTCCACATATAAACCCCAACATCACTTCTTAAATTTATATCAAACGCTTGTTTGGGACTAGTTTTTGGATTAGTCACAAACCCTAACTTCCAACAAGTATAAATATGTACGTGTAATGAATCAAGGTTTGAAACTTGTACCCAATATTCTTTGATAATGTCTCTAAGATTCATCCAAGTTTTTCTCCTTGAATCATCCCTGAAAAATAGTTATAGAAAAAATGGAAAAACTTCTTGAATTTTGGCCTATTCTAGAGAGAAAAACGGTACAACATTCCACACGCTCAATATTTGATATATGATTATGAAAATTGCGTAAAATATACCATGGAATGTACTCTTTCCAATGCAATTAGTCTCATATAATTTGTATCTTCTATGAATAATTTATGACTATTTTACCTGGAACACATGTTTGAGCCTAGTTACAGGACTAGTAAAAAACCATATCTTCCACAGAGTGTATCTCCAAAATTAAAATGACCTAGAAGATAAAATTCGTACCACAAGTACCTTGATATGTATTCTCAACATTCACCAAGTTTCTCTATCTAAATAATTATAGAAAAAAATATATAGCAAAAATTCCAAGATGACTTTCAAATAACATACCTTAGAACAAATCATCACAAGATTTCATCTTCCCTCGAAATTTCACCCATATTCACTTCATATTCCCTATGAAATTCACCACCAAAATTGTGCTAAGAGATCACAATATTAAATTATGAAAACAATAGGTTATTAACGTGTATTTATACCCTTCCAAGAACTTCCTTTACTTAACTTTAGGGATGACCTATAACTTCTTGTTTGCAACACTTTTTGGGGGGAAATTCACATGATCATCTTTAAGAGAGAATATCTTCTTAGCCATAAGGGGCCACGTGGAATTCCATCTACAATTGGAATTGGATTGACAAGGGATATCAATCCATGGATATTTTTGCATGCATTTGCAATATCCTTCATACTCTTTTTCTTCAAACAACTGTGGGGCTTATTGTGGTCTTCTTCAAAGTGTCTTCCCGTGAGGGCCATGCTTAAAGATATGCCATAAAGGAAAAACTTTGGAGACTTATTCATGTTGATAAATGACTGAATTCGACATCAATGACAAAACCATTCAACATTATTCCCCTTTTTCATTGATGACAACACTTATACTCCCCCTGTCATCATGCTCCTGATCTTGCTGTCATCATTCTCATGATCTTTCTCTCCCCATTTGACATCAATGGAAAAGGGTTACTCTTCTCTTTGGGGCTACTCCCCATGAGCTCATGGCACTTGTTGGATAGGAATTTTGGATAAGTCTTTAGAATCACACAGGAATGGATCATGTGACATTTTGGCTAAGGAGCAGCGTGTGTGCAAAGCAGTTGAAGCATCTTTGAGAGACAATGCACAAAAGGCCGAAAGTAGTTAGGATTTTGGGACATTTTTTCCACATTGCAATGGGCTTATCCCTTTTATAAAAATATAAATGGTGATGGGTTTTTGGGTATAAGTATTTTGGTAGCGATATTTTTTTCGTGAAGTTCTCTTGAGTTCATCAATTTTGGGAGAAGTTTTGAGGTATGACTGAGGAGTGAGGCTCACACTATAGTAGAATGGATAGGAAGGTTTAAGTAATGGTTACTATTGCATCCTTTTGTAAGAACAATGCACATTTTTAAGGATACTATAAATGAATGATATAAGAAGCCAATCGTTGTGGATGTAACCCAGATTGGGGTGAACCACATTATCGTGTCTTGATGTGATGCTATGTGTGTGTGATGGAAAACATAGAATGGTTAGTATTATGAATATGCTACCGATATTGAACAGTGATGATGGAATCTTAGTATTTTGAATGTGTTATTCATATATGTTGTCATAATTTCACACACTGAAGTAACTAGTAAATGAATGCCTATCAAGTAAATGTTGCACACAAGGTATGTTGCATGATAAGTAATTGTTAAGTAATCAAACCAACACACACAGTAAGAACATGTTGACTGCCTCACTTCTCCTCATCACTATAGAAACTTGGTTCCTGCAGCCCCTCTATATGCCTCGAGTGAGACTTCACCTGCTTGCAAGTGATGCAAAAAAGGCCAGTTTCTGAGGGTTTTGTTGGTATGTTATCTTTGAACCTAGGGTTTTCCCACTACATGCCAACAAATGGTTATGTTGTCGAGATCAAGATCTGTAATTGAGGGGAATGTTTTGGAGGCTGAATAAGGAAGAGATCATAGAATGGTTAATAAGGAAGGAATGACACTTTCCCTTAGAAAAAAATAGAAACCCATGGTTTAGAAACGAACAATGGTTGCAAAGGTATGTGTTTACGGATCTTAATGAAATCTTCTTTGGTGAATTTATGATAATTTTGACTGAACGGTTAGAAAGGCTAGTGGAGAATGTTGGAAGATATCAAACTGAGGCTCTAAGAACCTGGACTCTTGAACTGATCAGATAATTGAATACAGTAAGTAATAAAGTTTCTCGCGTAGTTGATTTTTGGTTGAATAGTATAATGGGGGGTTACATTACAAATTTTGTAATAGATTATACCTAGTCTTATAGTGTCATAGAGAGGGACTTATTCAAGGGTTCACAGAAGATTTTTGAACGCATTTTCTACCTAGATAAAGATGTTGGTGTGCGACATGAATGTCATGAAGATGGAATCTGATTTCTAGGTGCCTTCACACACAAAGTGTGACTGGGATATTACCATAAGATGGTATAAGAGTGGAAAGAGATGAAAAGGATGAATAAGGAATGAATGGAATGAGGATGTCAAGAGAGGAATATAGTGACTTAGATGGAGAGATTATAGTATTGTGCTATGGGAAAAGGTTCAGGTATAGTAAGAAGGAGACTGTGGCTGAGAAAGAAGAGCAACACAGAGTGTTTGAGAAAAGAGGACCTTGTGCAATACTTCAAATCACACCATACAGAGAAAGGAAAGAGAAAGAAAAGGATCCTTAGTGTAGTCCAACAAAAGAAGGAAGTCCATCACAGATCAGAATATGTGTTGAACCCATGACCTTGTGTGTGTCACTAAGATCTAAAGCAGAAACCATAACTTTTTCAAGAGAAATTGTAGTTAGTGGAGAAAGTTAGAATAATAGTCAGAATAGTGGAAGTAGCTCAACAAACAAGATTTAATCAACATCACTGAAGGTAAATACTACACATAATACAATGAAAGGAATATATCATACATTATGAATTCCTAAATTCCATGGAGTGGGGTCATAAGACCTAGAGAAACATATATTTGCATGTGGTAGGATATGGAATATGAAGAATGTTCAGGATGAGGAAAGGAAGATCGTCCAGTTATCCATGACGTTTAGAGGTTCCACACTATTATGGTACATGAAGTATTAGACCACTACGTCGGCGAGACAATCAAGGACATTGGAAGAGATTGGACAAGCCTTGTTAAAGGAAGTTCTGAATTTGAAATCTGAGTCATAGTATATCACAGAGTTGAAATAAATTAGGCAAATACAGAATGAGATAGTTTGGGATTACAATCAAAGGTTTAAATATGTGATGGGTAGAATAACATTTCAGATTCCTGATGAACAACATAGAGAAGTGTTTATTTCATGTTTGTTGTCGCACATTCATTATCCTCTGATGTTGAAAAGGTCATGTCACAGCCAGAAGAATTATAAATTAATATGAAGTTAGAATCATCTCTCGTAGGAGATGGCACAGGTTGAGTCATAGTCAGTTGTGCTAAGGATTCAGTTGTCAGAAATAAAGAAAGAAAAGGAAAAGAGTGAATAATTTTGGTGTATTACAAGTAATATAGAAGGCCATCATAAGGAAGAATGCCCAACATTTGCGCAGTATATGGCTATAGGATCATTGAACCCTTTGGAAGGAGGAGTAGGGTATTGTGAAATATGCAAGACATGGGGACATCATCCAATGGCTTGTTCATTATTGCAGAAGTCCCAAAGTATGCTTAGGAATTTGTTCTGTAATTTTTGTGAGTCTGTAGGACACGTTGAGAGATTGTTGTGCATTCAACTTAATGAGAGAGTGCACTTCAGATGTGAATAGAATCCAAGAAGAAAATGTCACAATAGAGGGGGGAGTTCCACAGTATAATACCACAAGAGGATTTAATTAGGGTGTACAAGGAGGATTCGATAGAGGTCAAGGGTGAGGTGGATTAGGTAGAGGAATCATAGGACCAATCATTTGTTATAATTGCAATCAAATGGGACATTTAGCAAGAGACTGCTCGAATCCTTGCATGACATGCACGTACTACAAAGCATTAGACCATGTGACAAAGGATTGTACTAACCTGATAGAGAAATGGAAGGAAAGAGGGAACCTGAATCAAAACTAGAATTAGAACCAGAACATACATATGATAATAGCCAAGGAACACAACGATTAACCCAGAATAGCAATCATTATGCGTAGAGGAACGAGACCTGACGCGTATGTGACAGAAAAAGGAAAGGGGATCAAGAAATGGATAAGGAAAGAAGATGATCCTACACCAAAATTAAACCCACACAAAGAGAAAGAGACATATCAGCAAGCTAGGAAGGAAACACTAGGACCGGAATGGATAGCATCAACGTCAAATGTTCCACCATTATATGATATGTTGTTATTATATGATCACACCATTCCAGAAAGGTTAGTTGAGGGTTAAATACTTTGAAATATTTTCTAAAGAGTCCTTTAGAGTTGATGAAGGAAGAACCAACATTGATCGCACTGTGTGGAACGATCGATTAGTGCACCCAAGACAAAGAAGTACCTATGACACAGAGAGCAGTGAACCAAGTATTGCACAAGAAGAGGAAAAACAGAGAATTCAAATTAAGTGCATGGATAGGAGAGTATGACATGAATAATTTCATATTGGACTAGGGATTGAATGTAAATGTTCTTCCAAGATAGATGTTGTAAATGACTGGGAAACTGAACTTAGTTCATTCAACTGTTCAGTTGAGGTTGGAAAACCAGCATAAGATAGTATCGATCGAGAGACTAGTAGGAGTAATTGTTAACATAGATGGAGTACGTGATGTAGCTGAATTTGAGGTCAATAAGATCAAGGATAACAATCACCCATATCTAACATTGCTCAGACTAGATTCGATCTTTGAAAACCAGAAGATTATTAACTTGAAGAAGAGAGAAATGATTTTCAAAGGAGGAGTTTTAAAGGTCACTGCACCATTAGACCCCACAGAAGCAAGGAGGTATGTGGAACCAGCAATAAAATAAATTGATAACCTATATAATATGATTGCACGAATGGATGATTGTGTTAATCCTACTATAGATGGTACACTTAGTTGGAGATGCACATTTCATTATATTGTGTGCATCATATTCAAAAGAAGGAATTTAACATTGACAACACAAATTGCACGAAGTATCGACTAGAAGATGTGCTCACATTACTCACTCTTTGCATTGGATCGGAGAAGAGGTATGTGATGCACCAAGGTTTGATGGATTAACTGACGTAAGTTGCTTTGTAAGAGAATTTTAGTTGCAAATACCCAAACAACAAAGATTTTTGGCATTAGATGCTTCACTGAAAGCAACCACAATGAGATGGTGGGCTACACACAAGGAAGGAATAGGGATTGGAAACACTGTAAAAGGCTAATGCAGATCATATTTGGAATAGAATAAATTACACACAAGTATACATGGATGAGCAGTTTGATGGATCATTTTTTGCAATGTATGAAAACTTGGATACATGTGTCAAAGCAAGATGGATGCATAGGTTCATACATACACTTGAGACGGTTCCCAAGAACTGGTATCTAGAACTAGAAGTGTACAAAGGGATAACAGATTGGGAAGAGCTCACCCGGAATTTCAGGGTATCATTTAGTTTTGAAGTTGGGTCACCCTTAGTAGATGCAACTCTGCAAGTCATTAGAAGTAAGACTTTTATGGAAGAATATCATATAAAAATAGTACCTACGTGTAGTGCAAAAACAAAAATTGTGACAGCCCATGAACTACTGGAATGTTATAATGTTACTGAAGAAGATCAAGAGGAAGAAGATACAAGAAATGTGCAAGTATCATAGATTGAAAGGGAGCGTATAGTAGAAGGTCCAGAACTCAAATCCGATGCATATGCGAAGCCATTAAGAGTGTGCACACTGAATATTGGAATGAAAGAGAAACCCAAGTTCATGAATATTGGTGACTATTGGAACAATGAGACTGTTGACAAGATTGTAGACTTACTATGCGAATATCAAGATATATTTTCGACAACCTTTTCATAGATGAAGGGGATAGATGGGGAATTAGGTGAGATGAATATGTCATTAAAACTAGATGCTAAGCTAGTAAGACAGATACCTTACCAGTTGAATCTAAAGTACAAGGAAAAAGTGAAAGAAAAGCTTGAAAGAATGATAGAAGTTGGTATCATTGAGCTCGTCACAGAGTCCAAATGGATAATCCCAATGGCAGTTCAAGATAAGAAAACAAGGGGGTATTATAATTTGTATAGACCTAAGGAAATTGAACAATAAACGTTTACATGACCCTTTTCTGAGCCCATTTACAAAAGATGAGTTAGAAAATGTAGGAGGACGGGAGGCCTACTTGTTCACTGATGGATTTTCAAGATCTCATCAGATAAGATTATGCTAGAAGACAGACAGAAGATGAAATTTGCGACAAAATGGGGAAGCTACCAATACACAAAGATATCATTTGGGTTAAAGAATGCACCTATTGTGTTTTCTAAAGTAGTTGTTGCAACCTTTAAGGAATTTATTCATAAGTTTCTTGAAGTGTACTTAGATTATTGGACTATGTTTAGCTTATTAAAAGACCACATAGAAACTCCATGCTCGATGCTCAATAGATGTAGATGATTTCAGATATTGTTAAATTTTAAGAAGTGTATTTTATGTCCACCATTTGGGATATTGTTAGGTTATGTGGTATGAAAGCAAGGTTTATTGGTTGATCCTACAAAGATTGCAATGATTGTTTTTTTTCCACCACCTACATCCATAAGACAACTGAGAACAATGTTGGGTCATACAGGATATTACAATTTTTTTATTAAAGGTTATGCACATATTATAGCTACGATGGAAAAGTTATTAAAGAAAGAATCTAAGTTTCAATGGAATGAAGACTATCAGTAGGGTATGGATGTACTAAAGCAGAAGTTAGTAACTGCACCCATTATGGTGTTCCCAGGTTGGAAGAAAGAGCTTCATGTTCATGTGGATGCATCATTGATAGTGCTCGATGTAGTATTATCCCAGCCAGGAGAGGGAGAGTTAGCCAATCCAATTTCCTTTACTAGAAGGAAGTTGTTGATTGTTGAGAAGAATTATACGATGACAGAAAGGGAAGACTTGGCCATGGTTTATTCCTTACAGAAGTTCAGACACTACTTGTTGTGGTCCCATTTCAATATGTATACAGACCACTCTACATTGAGATACCTAGTGAACAAGCTAATGTTGGGGGGGAGAATATGCAGATGGTTATTATTGTTCCAAGAGTATGACTTCGAAGTTATTGCAAATCCAGGGAAACTGAATGTAGGACCAGACCATCTGTCGTGAATACTAATAGGGGAAGATGCAGGGAACCTAGGTGATATTTTACCACATGCGCAATTATATTTAGTTCAAATGGTAGATGACCACTTTGTAGGAATTGTCCAATTTTTTAGTACAAGAATTGCTCCATCCAACATGATAGTATCACAAAAGAAGAAACTAGTGGTTAAAGTAGTGGATTATCAGTTGATCACAAGAAATCTATATAGGTTAGGTGTATATGGGATAATGTGACGATGTGTATTAGACCATGAAAGACCAATGATCCTAGTAGAGGTGCATGATGGAATTGTAGGAGGTCGTTATGCAGGAAAGGAAACAACTCATAAGATATTACATGCAGGTCTATGGTGGCCCACCCTCCATAAGGACACTAAGGAATATTATTAGAGTTCTAATGGTTTCCAAAGAGTAGGAAGGCGATTGTGAAAGGCATCCACAAGTCACATTGCAAACATTTGACAAATGGGCAGTGGATTTTATCGAACCAATTAATCCACCTACGAGGAGAATGGGAGTCAGGTACATAATTACCGCAATAGACTACTTGACAAGATGGGAAGAGGTAGAACTAGTTAAATATTGCAGCACAGAGACATTTGTGAGATTCTTATTTGAGAACATATTACAAGGTTTGGGTGTCCTAAAGTAATTATGAGCGATCATGGGACTCACTTTTTGAACAAGAAAATTGCAGCACTAACAGAAGAGTTCCATATTCAACATTGAAATAGCACTCTCTATCACCCTCAATCAAATGAAACTATGGAGGCCTTCAATAAGATACTGGAGAATGTGTTGAAAAAGGTATGTAATGTAGGATGGGATGATTGGGACGTAAGGATTTCTGCAGTGCTATGGGATTATAGAACTACATGCAAGAAGTTGACAGGTCAACACCCTTTATATTAGTGTATGGTCAACACCCTACATGGAATTTATTGTACCGAGTGATCCGTAAAAAATCTTTTAATGACTGTGGTTGAGTTTTTAATTGCATGTGTTAATTAACCATTTGAGAAGCTTAATGAAAGAATGAGGAAATAATAGGAATTATGACAGCCATATACATATATGCAGATCTTAAATGAAGTAATAAACAACAAACCATAACAAGAGAAGCAATAACGGAGTTCGTCACAAAGTTGCCTACGTTTCCGGGCCTTTGTCTCTGTGGGGGAGGCTTCTTTATTTCTATTCAAATCTCAAAAAGTACATCACAATAGTTCCATTAGGCTACAAGACTAATCTGGTCATGTTCTTCCAGATCTCTAGAACCCAGAAAAAGAAATGGCACACAAAACGGATGACCGGAGCTCCCAGAAATGGCCCATAAGCATCTGCTCATCAACAGCTTCCCTGCATAAAAATGAATTTGGCTTGGCTTCCCTTCAGCATAAATCTTCTCTGACTGTCCTCTATGGCCTCAAACAGGCCTAGTTTTTATAGATCTGAAGTTGGTTATCCATCCCCAACTTCTTCCCAAAATCTGGCCTCCAAAAATGCCCAATATCTCCCAAAAATGGATAAAATCCATTAATTACAGGCATAAAATCAATTAAAAATCAAAAACATTATATAAAAACCCACTTTGCATATATATTTGGGTGCAACACCCTTTTGGCGTGCTCTTGGTCATATGGGAGGTGGCCATGTGGCCAGGCGCTCCACCTGTGTGCTAGCCCCTTCCCCGCTTGTCCGACTGGTTCCTGGTCCTGTGGTGTGGGCATAGAACCGATGGCTAACAACTTACCTGCACGCCCCTTTTTTTGGATATGGTTATGGTCATATGGGACCACCCAAAAACCAAGGGCTAGCTCTATCCACTGAAAACCAGGTCATATGGAAGTGTAATACAACCGTAGGCTGGGGCTAAGCCCCAGCCCTTTCCACCTCCGACTAGCGCTTTGTGCTAATTTAAATAAATATTTTTCCATATGACTAATAAGAAACACCAGTAGGTTGGGTGGTAAGCCTGGTCCTACTAGTCCATATCTCGAAGGAGGTCGGGGGTTCGACTCCGGTAGAGACCCCAAAATTTTGCATAACACCGGAGAGCCAACCAGAGGGTGCCACATGGAAGCCCATGACTGAGCCACGTGGCACCACGCTATTCACCCGAATAGATGCCACTTGTCAACAACTGACTGGTCCACTTGTCTGCTGAGTTGTCAGCTCCGTACTGCCCTGTCAACATGCCATTGTGTCTGCCACATCAGCCTGTGCCATGTGTCACCCTTACAGTGGTGACATGTGTCACCCTCTGACTGGTCTAATCCCTTCCGTACACCACATCACCTACCACATATCATCACCAGGAGTTGCCACATCAGCTATACAACTTGTACAGTCAGCCTGCCATGTGGATTGTATAGACTGTACAATCACCCCCTTTTTTTACCTATTTGGGTTTTCGATCAGAATGTGATATCTTTCGCATATGGTGTCCGTTTGACAAAGTAAATATATGGCCATAATCAGGAAGATGAGACGAATGCAATGGCATTGTTTTCGTCGAATTCTAAGAACTTTCATTTTTGATCTTTTTTTAGCCCTGTCAGGCTTTTGGATCCGATTCTGCATCACACCTCCCCACTAAAAGACCTTTTGGTCCCCAAAAGGTTACTGACCAGTCAACAAGCTCGAGATAGGCCACTCGACTTGTCCTCTATCTCTGAAATCTGTCTTGTGCACCTGTCTCATCAAGATCAACTGTAACACAATCATGACAACTGACAGTATATTGTTAGCCACTTGAACCCTATTACATCTTACTGAACCCACTATCATCCATGTAGACAACATTACTAATGATAGTATCAAAAAGATGATTGCAAATGATTTGATATACTTGAAATATTTGCATGACATGAGCTTATCTTGAAGCAACTTATGATTGATTTTCCATTCAACAATCATTTCTTGTTCTTTCTTAAGATCGATTACTTCATTTGAAACAATTATTGGTTTGTTTCTTTCTTGCACTGCCTTCTTTAATTGTTCCATTGTTTGAAGTGTTTTATTTTCCTTAACATGATGAGCATGAACCACATAATCTTGACCTGCTTTGGTTAATTGATATTGATTCTTTGTCATATAGAAGATTGCCTTACGATCATATAAATATGGACTACCTAAGACCATTCCACATTCTCTTAATGACACTACATCACATGTTACTTCGTCCACATACTTAGATGAAATTGCAAATTTGACTGTGCACTGCTTTGTTATGTGCATTTGATGATGATTGCTTATCCATTTAAGTGTGTAAGGCTTATGATGTACTTGTGTTTTTAACCCCAATTTCTTAACCAATTCTTCTAAGATTAGATTAGATTGAGATCCACTGTCGATTAATGTGTCTATCTTATTGTGTCGCATGATTAGCCTTATATGAAACAAGTTGCTTCTAGAATCAATGCCTTCACCAATTTTACCTGTCATACCAACCAATGAGATCTTTGATTCATCACCTGAATCTGATCCCAAGTCTGTGGGTCTTGTTATCGTTGCCACTGTTTGCATTCCCTTCTTTTCCTTGAACCACTTTGGCCTCTTCTTGGGATGCAACTACCAACATCTATCCTCATCATGTCCCTCTTTCTTGCAATGCTTGCAAGAGGGCTTTCCTTCCTTCCTCATCACTGCATTTGAATTCTTGCCATGCCTTTTCCTCTTGTCCTCTTTCCTTGAAGACGATGATTCCCCTGACACACTTGCTTTCCCTACTTCAATATAAGTAGCTTGAACAGAAACCTCATCAAGGTTAGTGGGTCCAAACATGAAAACAATGCTTCTAATATGCACAGGTAAACCTCCTATATACTTCATAAGAGTTTCTTGTGTTTGTAAAGGAATATCTAACATCAATGCCATTTTTCGAAATCCATCGATGTATTCTTGCACTGTTTGTCCTTTTCTTAGTTTTAAAGATTGCCATTCAATTAATTGTTTTTCTTTATAACCCAAAGGATAGAATTGTTTCCTAAGTGCAGAAATGAAGCTCTTCCATGATGGAAATACATTACCCACTTGTTGCATTCCATTTTGCAACTTGCTTTTCCACTAGATGAGAGTTGTACCTGCAAGTATCAAAGATGCCAACTTGATTTGTGTGGCCTCATCTTTGATCTGTTGCACACTACAGTAAACCTCCATCTTCCTGATCCAATTGTCAATTTTCTCTGCATTTACTTCACCATCATATATGGGCAACTCAAATTTAACATCAAGTTTTAACAATGGCATTTCGTTCTTATGCTTATAAACATTTTTCTTTCCATTAGATTTAGAACTTGAACTTGAAGATGAAGGAGAAGAAGGAGGTGATGATGGAGGTGATAGAGGAATCTGAGGATGATCCTCTTCCTCTTCACTTTTTCCCTTTGAATATTGACCCAAAACTGGTCTCTTTCGTTCCAAGTAATCCTCATACAAAACTTTCACCATCTCCGACATAGCAAGGAAAGTTTTCCGAAACTCTTTCTCATCCTGAGAAAGCCCTTCTTCCAATGCCATCTTCTCGCTGTGAGAAGCTCTCTTTCTCAATCCAATTAATGGATTCTCTGTAACAAGCTCACCTTCACCACGCTGTAGTTTTTCCCTGGTTAACATGCAAAACTCAAATCCAAATGTCAACTAGCTCTGATACCACTTGATCCGTTAAAAATATTTTAATGACTATGGTTGAGTTTTTAATTGCATGTGTTAATTAACCATTTGAGAAGATTAATGAAAGAATGAGGAAATAAGAGGAATTATGACAGCCATATACATATATGTAGAACTGAAATGAAGTAATAAACAACAAACCATAACAAGAGAAGTGATAACGGAGTTCAACACAAAATTGCCTACGTCTCTGGGCCTTTGTCTCTGTGGGGGAGGCTTCTTTATTTCTGTTCAAAGCTCAAAAAGTACATCATAGCAGTGCCATTAGGCTACAATACTAATCTTTTCATGTTCTTCTAGATCTCTAGAACCCAGCAAAAGAAAGGACACGCAAAACGGATGACCGGAGCTCCCAGAAATGGCCCGCAAGCGTCTGCTCCTCAACAACTTCCCTGCATAAAAATGACTTTGGCTTGGCTTCCCTTCAGCATAACTCCACTCTGACTATCCTCTATTGCCTCAAACAGGCCTAGTTTTTATAGATCTAAAGTTGTTTATCCATCCCCAACTTCTTCCCAAAATCTGGCCTCCAAAAATGCCTAATATATCCCAAAAATGGATAAAATCCATTAATTACAGGTATAAAATCAATTAAAAATCAAAAACATTATATAAAAACCCACTTTGCATATATATTTGGGTGCAGCCCCCTTTTGGCGTGCTCTTGGTCATATGGGAGGCAACCATGTGGCCAGGCGCTCCACCTGTGTGCTAGCCCCTTCCCTGCTTGTCCGGCTGGTTCCTGGTCCTATGGCGTGGGCATAGGACCGGTGGCTAACAACTTACCCGCGTGCCCCTTTTTTGGGATACGGTTATGGTTATATGGGACCGCCCAAAAACCAAGGGCCGGCTCTATCCACTAAAAACCAGGTCGTATGGAAGTGTAATACAACATCGGGCTGGGGCTAAGCCCCAACCCTTTCCACCTCCGACTAGCACTTTGTGCTAATTTAAATAAATATTTTTCCATATGACTAATAAGAAACACCAATAGGTCAGGTGGTAAGCCTGGTCCTACCATTCCATAGCTCGGAGGAGGTTGAGGGTTTGACTCCGGTGGAGACCCCAAAATTTTTCATAACACTGGAGAACCAACCAGAGTGTGCCACGTGGCAGCCCATGATTGGGCCACGTGGCACCACGTTATTCACGCAAACCAATGCCACTTGTCAACAACTGACTGGTCCACTTGTCTACCAAGTTGTCAGCTCTGTACTGCCATGTCACTGCCCTGTCAGCATGCCACTGTGTCTGCCACGTCAGCCTGTGCCACGTGTCACCCTTACAATGGTGACACATGTTACCCTCTGACTAGTCCAATCCCTACCATACGCCACATCACCTACCATGTGTCATCACCAGGAGCTTCCACATCAACTATACAGCCTGTACAGTCATCCTGCCACATGGACTGTATGGACTATACAGTTACCCCCTTCATTTTACCTGTTTGGGTTTTCGATCAGAATGCGATATCTTTCACATACGACGTCTGTTTGACGAAGTAAATATATGGCCAGAATCAGGAAGATGAGACGGACGCAATGGCATTGGTTTCGTCGGATTCTGAGCACTTTTATTTTTGAGCCTTTTTTAGCCCTGTCAGGCTTCTGGATCCGATTCTGGATCATCGAGTCTGCACATTGTCGTGATGATAGAACTTATGGATTCTAGTGCAATAGAATAAATATTATCATAATTATGGTATTAGAGAAAGATCGATTTGTTGCAGGGTTCCATTAGAATGTACATAAGGCACGTGAAAAAGCATGGCATGACAGACACATCAAGAAGAGGAAGTTCTAGACAAGAGATTTAGTACTACTCTATGATATTAAGTTCTTACAACATCCTGGAAAGTTTAGGATGCACTGGATAGGGCCTTACATGATCAGATTTGTGACTAAATCAAGTATTGTTCAGTCGGAATAGTCGGATGGACAAGTCATTGAAGGACTAGTTAACGAGAGTTGGTTGAAACTGTACAAAGATGACCATCCTTTCATGCACTAGGTGAGTTGAATAGGATATGTACCATATAAATTGTATCATAGTGTACTATAGAAAGAAAAGGTGGAAAAAGAAAGAAAAAAATGAGAAAAATTAAGAAACTGGTTCAGAAGAAGTAGAGCGTTGAAGAGTCCAAGCACTTAAGATTAGTAGGAAAAATAGGAAAATGTCGCAAAATAGAAGGAAGTAGGAAGAAGAGTGTACAGATGAAGGATGTAAGTTTGAGCAGAGAGAAGAGATAGCGCACAGAGAAGAGATCATGCAAAAGATAAGAGATCGCATAGATAACAATTAAGAGAATTTATGAGGAAACATGATGGGAAAAAGCAATTATGCGAAAACATCAGTCCAAAATGATAGAGACACGTAAAAATAAATGCAAAGTGTCATGAATATCATAACACACTGCTAGATATAGAATAACATATGATGGATGATTTAGCATTAACACAATGTTAATGCATGCATTGAATGCAAAGCACTAGTGGATTAGATGGAAAGTGTAGGTGAAAAGGGAAGCTAAAAATTGGTGATGAGGTATAAAAGTAAGTGAAGGGTCGATGAGGGAAGTTTATTATCAGTTACAATTCACATATAGAGTCGAGTTGCAAAGCCAAGTTGTGGAGCTGAGCTTCAGAGCCGATTCACAGAGCCTAGTTGTGCATAGAGAACAGTTGCATAGGAATATGGCACCACCCAAGGTAACATCCACCTCAATAGCAGTACCCAAGAAACAACAAATTCAATCGGCAATGACACCCATGGTTGAAGAGAAACTGGAGGCATCCTACTCAATGTCGATATTACCCAATGATTACATACCACTAAGAAAGTCGTATGAAAAAATTATCAACTTATAGAAAGACATGAAGTACCCACTCGTGGAGTGAGAGATTCCAAAGGGTGTGATTATGGAAGAAGACATGTTAGGTTTGATACCAAGTTTAAAGTATGTCGACCATCAAATTATGGATGAGAAGAAATTTCTATAGTTGGTTCCAAGAAAGTATTTGAAGAAATACATTATCTCTAAAACTCATATGATAGTGATAGAGCCACAAATTTGGGCTATAGGGTTGCAGAAAGCAAGCATTCTGAACCTATTCAACATACCACACTTTGGGAGGAGCCCAGAGATTAATGATTGCGTAAAAATGTTGCTAAGTTGCATGCATGGGGGATACTTGTGGCTTGATAGGACATTATCCATTGATACAGACTTGATCATGTGCATTACTGGCCTACCATCGCAAGGGGAGGACCCCTCATTGTTGTTCTCCGACAAAAAGAACGAAAAGGTTCTATCTGAGAGCATGAAGGAGAAGTTCTATACATTATGAGGAAATCGCGGGTTAGATGTTGCAAGCATCTGTGACCCAGCCATACAGTTCATGACACAAGCCTTAGCTTGTAAATTGTTAAGAAAGTGTATAAAATACCAAGTACCAGCAGTAGTCATAGCGGCAGTTGAAAGGTGCGTCGAGGGAATCCAGCTGAACTGGGTGACGTTCTTAATCAACCAATTCCTGATTGAGTGTGAAGAGGCACGGGATAAAGTTACTGAGTTCCAATATTCCTGGGTCTTAATTCTAATTGCACCATCAACATGGAGGGAGCCATATGACACGCAGTTTTTGGGAGTCAAGGATAAGCCATTTGTAGATGCGCAATATTAGAACTTATGGAATACTATGCACAAGGTGTGACAAATGGAAAACAATGTTTCCTTTTATATTTATAAAGAAACCATTAGAGACAGCATTGAGAGGACACCTCCCATACCACCACAGGTGGTCGAGGCATATAAGGTAGTTTCACGCTTTAATGTAGGGCACCACCATATGTATGTACAAGCGAAAAAGGACCCAGATCAACAATGGTTTCCCAAATAGTACATGTTAACTGAGCATGAGATGGGCCATATCATGGTAGATTGGGATGATGATTGGAAGATTCCACCAGTGGAAATAGGTCCCTCAGAGAGACAAAACCCAGAAGTACAAAAGATAAATGATGGTGAAGAAGAAGGAGCTAAATAGGAAAGAGGAAATGGCACTGAAGAAACAACCCATAAGACATCACCATGCATAGATAAGAAGCGGAAAGAACCAGGGGCAGGAAAATATGTACCACAATGGACAAAATGGAAATTCATCAAGGAAGTGGCCATCCAAACCCTGATAGAGGACGACTTGGAAAAGATAGGTGATCAAGTTAAAGAAGTCACATATTACGCATTTCAGCGTGTGGCACACCAATAGGAAGAAATACACAAAAATATGTGGGAGAATATGATTGAGTTGTGCCAATTGTTTAGAGTAGCATAGATCGCACTAGTATGACAAACAGAGGATGAAGAGGAAACATGAAATACAAAGAATGGGGAGATAGGAATGACAATCTCTGAGTCATTAGAAGTAGAAGGTGAACGCAAACTGATCAAGTTAGCAACAAGGGTGGTAGAGTTCCCCAAAATAGAGATGCAGGAATAAGAAAGAGCACTAGGTCATATTGACTTAGTATTATCTCAACTAACGATAGATGGATTGCAAGAATTGCAGATGAGCATGATGCAAGAGATGAATTTGCATACAGAAAAGACATCTAACAAATTGGTTAAGGTTACGACAAAGAATGTAGCCTTGAATATAGAATACAACAAATTCACGAAGGAGTGGGATGAGGCCATGAAAAAGGTCGAAAGGATGCAACATGCATTTGATCAAGTCTACAAATAAATCCCAGAGCCTCAGACAGAGAAGGAGGCCCCAATTGAAGAAAATGTAACAAATTTAAGCGAAGTTATTCAAGCCTATTGCTCACATATAGTCGACTTAGAAGTGCATATGACACCAAGTACTCCACCAGAATAAAGGGAGAAAAGGGAACAGACGATGACCACAGTTGTGGAGAGAATAAAGAACCTAGAGGTAGAATGTGCTCAGCTCTATGCAGAAACCATGGTCATCTGGACGTAACTAACTGAATATAGGGAGAGACAGGAGATCATCCAGAAGATACAGGTTGCGTAGGAAAAGGCGTAGAAGTTCAAAGAAGTAATGGGCACATTACTGCCAGCATAAGTGATAATGGCAATAGAAGAGAACATGAAACTGTATTCAAAAATGAATCAGCTAAGAGAAGAGCATCAAGATCGCATGAAAATATTGAAGTACTACAAGAAGAATCCTATAGGGTGACAACGGCCTTAGAATCCACTCAAGGTATAATCAAACAGGAATTCAAAGAAAGTGTTGAGAAGATGTAGGCTCAGGTGACTATCGAAACAATCAACACAATTTTGCAGTAGGAGATAGAGGTAAAGGATAAGGCCAGGATAGCAAAGGAGACATTTGAAAAGTTCATGGCGAACTGGAAGAAGGCCTGAGTGGCTTAGGAAGAGCCACATGTGAGTGTTGGGGGCCTGTTGGATAGGTGTTTTGGATAATTTTTTATAAGTCTTAGGAATCACATAGGAACATATCACACGATATTTTGGCTAAGGAGCAGCACATGCGGGAAAAGCATTTGAAGCATGTTCGGGGGTCAGCGCGCAAAAGCAAGAAAGTAGTTAGTATTTTGGGACATTTTTTCCACATTGTAATGGAATTGGCCCTTTTGTAAAACTATAAATGGTAATGGTTTTTTGGGTAGAAGTAGTTTGGTAGTGAGAGTTTTGTCATGAATATATTTTGAGTTAGTCAGTTTTGGGAGAATTTTTGAGGCATGACTGAGGAGTGAGGCTAGCACTGCAACATAACGACTAGGTAGGTTTGAGTAATGGTTATTGTTGCATATTTTTGTAAGCACAGTGTGCAGTTGTAAGGAGACTATAAATGAATAATTTAAGAAGCCAATCGTTGTGGATGTAGCCCAGATTGGGGTGAACCATGTTAAAACTTGTGTCTTGATGTGATGTTATGTGTGTGTTGTGGATAGCATAAAATGGTTAGTATTATGAATACGTTACAGATGTTGTGCAATGATGATGAAATATTAGTATTATGAATGTGTTATTCATATATGATATCTTAATGTCGCACACTAAAGTAACTGGTAAATGAATGAATTATAAGTAAAGTAATTTCACACACATATTATGTTGCATGATAAGTAACTATTAAGTAATGAAACTAACACACATAGTAAGAACATGATGAATTCCTCACTTCCCCTCATCACTATAGAAACATGGTTTTTGCAGCCCCTCTAGATGCCTCGAGTGAGACTTCACTTGCTTACAGGTGATGCCAAAAGGGCCAATGTCTAATGGTTTTGTTGGTGTATTGATGAATAACCCTGGGTCTTCCCACTGTGCACCAACAATGCTCAATAGTACTTTACCTTCCTTTTCTATATTTTTATCCTTTCCTTCCTTGTTATAGTCCTTGGAGCTCTTTTGTGTAAGTTCAATCCTCTTTTTCTCCTTTTTGTCTAGGATGTATATGTTATTTGGTCTTCTTGTTGTTGTTGCAGCCAATCTTCTTGATTCTTCTTCTTTGTTTTCACATTTTTGGGAGTCAAACTTAAGATTGTATCCTTGATCACACATTTTACTGACACTAAGGAGATTATTATTCAAATTTTCAACCAGTAAGACATTTGTTTCTTTAACATTTTCACTTCCTAGGCTCACTACACATTTTCCAAGTATTTTGAAAGAGGAGTCATTTCCAAATAAAACACTGCCACTTTTTCCTTTCTTTAAGTTGATGAATTTGTTTTGGTCCCTGGTCACATGTGTTGAGAATTCATTGTATATGTACCATTCATCTTCTTTATTTTCAACAATTAATGCTAATCGAAAATATTCCTTGTTTGTATTCTCTTTCCTTTTCCATACTGTGGTCAATTTTATGATAGGAGCATCTTCTTTCATATCTTTGCAATCTCATGCTTTGTGAACAAGATTATTGCATTTGTAGCATACAATGTTATCATCCATCAGTGGATAAAATGGATTTTAATTTCTATTGAAAAATCCATGAGCATTTCCAGATCTACTATTTACATGATTGTTCCTTGGATATCCACATTCATTTATATTTCTTATATAGTTGTTTCTTGCATTGATTTTGCAGTGAATTGCTTTGTGTCCAAATTTTCTGCAAGTATAACAATGACCAAGAAAAATGTTGTCATACCTGGTATAAAAGGACCTTATTGGTGTCTCGCCCCTTTGAAATTTCGACCTTTTGTTCGCGCTGGAGGTGTCATGTTCTTTTTTTTCTTCAACCCCATTTTGTTTGTTGATTCCACTTCTTAAGGAATTTGCATAGTTTCTAGAATTTCCTTCATCTTCCATGTCTGCTTTGTCTATGTATTCCATCTTCAAACTGTTGTCATATCCAATTCATGCCTTATCGATAGGTGATATATATTTTCTAATCATTTCATATAACTTTTGAGTACATCTTTCAAATTTCTTCAACTTTTTAATTGTCAACATCAGCTCTTTTCTTGTGTGATCCAATTATGCTATTAATTTCTCATAGTCTCCTAATTGCAAGTTCTTAATTGTATTTTCAAACTCATGATTCACTTCTTCACAATTTATCAATTCATATTTTAAATCTCTATTTTTGTTTATGATCTTGATATTTTCTTCTTCAACATGCTTCAATTTTTCAATATTCTCTTCATCTTCCTGTTTAGTTTCTGTGATGTCTTCGCTTCCCCAAAAAGATTATATGTTTGTTTCTTCAGTTTTTGCATAAGACTCTTCTTCAAAATTGATTTTATCTATTTTAGAATTGTTGTGGTCAACATTTTGATTTTCTTGAGTTATGAAGAGAAATTCCCTTACATCCCTTTCTTCTCCATTACTTCCATCTGAAGAACTGTTGTCTTCCTTGGAGTAAAGAATATTTTTCTTGTGGAATCTTTTATTTTCTTCAAAAGGGAATTTCTTAGTATAGTGTCCTATTCTACCACAATTGAATCATTTAAAAGGTAACTTACCTTTGTATTTTCTGGTTCCCCACTTGGGCTTTCTTACGAAATGTGCTTCTTCTTCATCTGATTCATCGCTTGGTCTTTCTTCTACCCTATGTTCATTTTTCCTTATTTTCTTCCTGGATTGAAAATTTGCTTCTCTGTTTGGTTATCCATTTTCTATATATGTTCTCATTTCATATGTTGTGAGAATCCCATGTAGTTCATCCATTGTCATTTTGGTCAAATACCTATGTTCGTCAATGATCGAGACCTTGGCATCATATCTCAAAGAAAGCGATATCTACACTTTTTGTACAACCAAGGATTCTTTGAATTCTTATCCTAATCCTCTGATGGCATTGACAATTGCATATGCTCTGAGAAAATAAGTTGAAATATCTTCCTTTTCATCCATTTTCATATTTTCAAACTATGCTATGTGTCATTGAAGCTTGACCTGTTTTAATTTTGTATCACCTTCATAAATATTTTTAAGTTTATCCCATACCTCTTTAGATGTGTTGCAACTCATCACCTTGTTATAAATAGTTGGTTTCAATCCACTTATGATAACACACATATCCTTTGAATTATAGCTCATCAATTTCTTCTCATCTGGATAGATTAGAGTATTTTTTGGAACTTTGTAGCCATTGACAACTGAGAGCCATATATCAACTCCTATAGTTGTCAAATAAGTTTTCATTATGTTTCTCCAGTATGCATAATTGTTTCCATCAAATGGTGGAATCCCACTTGGAATGTGGTCTTCCATATTTTCTCACGATCTTTCCTTTTGGTGATTAAACTATTCTGAAGGTAACCTTCTCTAGTACCAATTGTTGATACTAAGAGGCAGGGTGAATCAATATCAAGTACAATTTAGCACTTTTTAAAATTCAAATTTTGAATCAAATAAATGCATCCCAATATACAATAAAAAGTAGAATAAGAAATACACAGTGCACAACATATTTACATGGAAATCCATAGAATGTTTTTATTATATAATAACAAGTTTAAATTCAAAGGAAGTTACAACTACCAAGATTATCCAAAACCAACTGGAAGGAGGCACCCACTCCCTGGTTTGCAAGCTCCAACCTGAAGGAATCTACAACTACCTAGATTATCCAACTTCAACTGGAATGAGGATCCAACCCCCTTTCCTTGCCCCTTCCTTTAACCCTCAAATATACAAATAAATAAATAAATATATATATATATATATATATATATATATATATATATAAAAGAGAATCAACTTGTCACTATCACTGACTCTATCACTAACATTGTCTCTATCACTGTCACTGATACATCATCATCATCAAAATGGGTCCACATAGAAATCCTAGGTCCACATGGGTCCACATATAAACCCCAACATCACTTCTTAAATTTATCTCAAACACATGTTTGGGACTAGTTTATGGATTAGTCACAAACCCTAACTTCAAAAAAGTATACTCTGTACGTGTAATGAATCAAGGTATGAAACTTGTACACAATATTCTTTGATATCTTCTCTAAGATTCATCCAATTTTCTCTGCTTGACTCATCCCTAAAAAAGATTTATAGCAAAAATGGAAAAACTTGCTGAATTTTGTCCTATTCTGGAGAGCGGATTTTTACAAAATTCCACACACTCAATATTTGATATCTGATTATGAAACTCACATAAAATATACCAAAGAATCTACTCTTTCCAATTCAATTAGTGTCATATAATGTGTATCCTCTATGAATAAGTTATGATTGTTTTACCCAGAACACCTTTTTTAGACTAGTCAAAAACCCTATCTTCCACATAGTGTATCTCCAAAAGTAAAACAACCTAGAAACTAAAATTTGTACCACAAGTACCTTGATATATCTTCTCAACATCCTCCAATTTTCACTATCTTAATAATTATAGAAAAAAAATATATAGCAAAAATTCCAAGATGACCTTCAAAGAACATACCTTATAACAAATCATCAGAAGGCTTCATCTTCCCTTGGAATTTCACCCTTCTTCACTTCATCTCCCTATGAAATTCACCACAAAAATTGTGCTCAGATATCACAATATTAAATTATGAAAATGAGAGGTTATTAATTTGTATGTATACCCTTCCAAGCACTTCCTTTACTTAAATTTAGGGTCGACCTATAACTTCTTGTTTGCAACACTTTTTAGGGGAAAATTCACATGATAATCTTTAAGAGGGCATGTCTTCTCAAACATGAGGAGCCACATGGCATGCCACCTACCATTGGAAATGGATTGATGAGGGATATCAATCCATGGATATTTTTCATGCATTTGCAATGTCCTTCATACTCTTTTTCTTCTAAAAATTGTGGGGCTTCTTGTGGTGTTCTTCAAAGTGTCTTCCCATGAGGTCCATGCCTAAACATACACCATAAGGGGACCACTTTGGAGACTTCTTCATGATCATAAATGACTAAATTTGACATCAATGAAAACACCATTCAATAGGGTGGGTCCATAGAAAAAAAAAATCTCATGAGAGAGGGGTACCACTATGATCAGTGTAAAGAGAGGAATCTAGTGGGATAGGTCCCAAATAAGGGTGTCGATGGGACCACTATACTCTTTTTTTACTCCTACGAAGTTATGTTTTCCTCTGAATGACATAATTCCCAAATTATTAATAGTTAAAATTGTGTAGGAATTTCATGGCCTAGATGTAAGAAGCAGGGTTGTGCACAATGGATGTGAAAAATGTCCACTCTCTTACTATTCTATTTTTGTTCTATTATGTGCTGATAGAAAGTGTTATGGTTTTGAAGGTTTCTACAGAAAATGGATTTCCATGTGATATAGTCTCTGATATACCGATGGGGTCCAACAGTAGTACTTGGCCCAGTATCTTAGGGCTCTAACCAAGGAGGTTCAATCGTACCCTTATCTGTACTACTCGATTACCCAGGTACATGAGAGTAGTCTTCACTGGTATTGTTATTGATACCACTATGGTAATCAGGTATTCGATTGGTTGATCTATTGTTGGTTTTAGGAGACGTGTGGGACTCCCTATATACCTAAGGGTGCGTGGGAGTGAATGGCCATGTATAGGTGTTGTCTAATTTCGTACTACTCAAAGGAGTACCAATAGGGTTACAGAGGCTTCCAACCAGGTGAAACAATGTGTTTCTAGTAACCACGTGAAACTGTGTGTATTTCCTACATGTATTCTTCCCCAACCACAATTTTACTCACCAAACAACAGATCACTATGATTTAAATAAGTCAACACACATCTATAGACTAATTTTGTTTTTTCTAAAAATTTGTAGAGGAAAGGGATCGAATACCACTTGTAAGGTACTAGAAGGAAATATGCAGAGATTGTTGGCATATTTACAGACAGAAGGTAGAGTACGCTTGTTTGTCATTGATGGCAAGATCATCACGATGAGAGTATACTTGTTTGCTTATGATAGCAAGATCAACAGTGAAACATTGATGGCATGGCAAGAAAAAAAGTGTAAGCTCAGGAGGAGGACCAACAGTGATCATTGGATCACCCATATTGAATTCCTGATGGCCGTCAGATCTGAATTCAGACAGGAGGAGCACACAGAAGAGGAGAAAAAATATCAGATGTTGTATCTGTGCTCTGAGGACAAACATACATCGGATCCTATATAAATGTGAAGAGGATAAGGGTGAGCCATCCTCCAACTCCATGAAATACAAAGTCATGAAATGATCTAGGTCATTGGATCTAGAGGACACGTGGCAAGAGACTGGAATTTAACTGGCTGGAAAGTAAAAGGAAGGAGGTGCTATAACCTCCAAAGTCACAAAATGAGAATTCGTGACATGATCTAAGCCATCAGATCGAGGAGAGATCTGGACTGTTGATTGTCTAGGGAGACGAGACGTGAATTCACAAAACTCGAAATCATGATTTGATCACAACAGTCGATCAAAGGCAGAGCGTGGACTGTTGATCTGGCATGATGAAGAACGAAGTCCAAGTTTTAGAAGAAGATATCTGTATCGTTAAATCACCAAGGATCACGGGCCATCGATTTGGAGTATCTCATAGTTTCGCAAGTTGGGAGTCTCAAGGAAAATCACATCAAGAAATCGTGATACGCGAAATTGTGAAGCACCTTTTTGCTTGACCCTGGTCACAGTTGGAGGTCACATCATCGAAGAATCAAGGGAGGAGCTAGCATGTTGCTAGGATCCACATAAGAGATCACTGAGATCATGAAGTGCTCATTTGATTAGTGAGTGATCACAACCAGTGGTTACATCAATGAAAGATTGGGGAAGGAGCTAGCAAAGCTAGGCTCCATTTCATAGTTTCGCATTTTGAGAGTTTGGAAGCAACTCACAACAGGAGGTTGCGATATGAGAAATCATGAAATCAATTTATGTTTAGCATTTGGTCACAGCCAGTGGTCATATGGGATAAACGTGAGACCCTACAGATGTAATCCAATGGTGTTGGTTAATTGGGAATTTGATCGAAGGGCTATTGTTTCACCTCACAGTTAATTGTTCAGTTACAATTCAGTTAGCATAACTGAATCATAGTTCTTGGAAGTTTGGTGATTCAGTTGTTGATGTGTTTCCTTGGATATTCGAGGTGTAACTGAATAGGTGGGAGAGCATAAAAGATATATGCAGTGACTGTGTGAGGTTGGTTGTTCTCACTGAAAAATGAGTTGAACTATGAGAAAGGAAAATCACAGTATGCACAGTGTGAGATCAAACTCAGAGATGAGAAATAGAAGCTGAATAGAACATAAAAGGTGAAGAGAGAAGAATGAACACATACCAAAGAGAATGAGAGGAACAGAGAAAGAACAGATAGAAAGAGTCAGCAAGTCAAGCCAAGTATGAACAGAGCATAAGAATAGTGAAGCAAAGAAGAATTGCAGAACAGAGAAGAAGTGGTAAGAATTGATATATCTGTATTGTTGGTTATTCAATCATTTATTTATAATTAGGGAGGTAGGGTGGTGCTAGGGAGGACTATAGTCCTTTGTTATTCAAGTTGGTGCTTGAATACTAGAAGTTGAAGCTTTCATCTAGTTGTGGCTAGAAAACAGGGTGGCAGGGTGGTGCTTGGGAAAACACAAAGTTTTATGTATGCAAGTTGGTGCTTGTATAAGTGGAAGTAGGTGCTTCCATCCAGTTAGTGTTGGAACACTCAAGGAGTGGGTGCTTCCTTCTAGTGGGTTGGTGCTCTCAGCAAGTTGAACCTTGTAAAATAGAGGTAGTATCCTCACATTGAGTTGGTGCTCAAAGATAGATGATGTACAGAACTTAAAAGACTGCCTATCATTCGAAGAAGAAGAGGTTTTCTCCCTTTATGGGTTCCCTCATGAAAAATTGTCTCTGTGTATATCTTATGTGTGACTGATGTTAATTATTTATGTTGTTCATATCTTGTATAATATTGATGGTCACTTGGAAGAGATTAAAAATTGTTTGAATAGTCATATANAGTTGTCATAGTAATTTCAACAATTTGTATCAGAGCTAGGTTCCTTTTATGTAAAGGTAGATTTGTAAGCTTAAACATGAAAATTCATGAAGGGACTTCAGCCAATAAGCCTCCTATGTTTGATGGAACAAATTTTTCCTTCTGGAAAGTTAGAATGAGAAAATACATAATGGCCTTAGGTGCTAATGTTTGGGATGTAGTAGAAACTAGATATATAAATCCCGTTGTGCTAGCTTCTAAAGATGATAAGTTAGAATTTAGTTTCATTGCAAAGGCAATGAATTCTATCTTCAATAGACTTGTTGAAGCTGATTTTGTAAAGGTGATGCATCTTGAATCTGCCAAAGCAATGTGGGATAAACTTATTAGCAGTTATGAAGGAAATGAGAAAGTAAAAGATGCCAAAATTCAAACATATAGATTGAAATTTGAACAACTAAAGATGAATGAAGATGAAACAGCTAGCAAGTATTTTTTAAGAGTTGAAGAACTTGTGGATTACATGAAGGGTCTTGGTGAGAAGATTGAAGAATCATTTTTAGTTCAGAAGATTTTAAGATCTCTGCTTGATAAATTTAATCCAAAAGTCTCTGCAATAGAAGAACTAAATGATCTTAAAAATCTGTCCATTGATCAACTCCTAGGAACTCTAATTGTATATGAAATGAGAATTAGCAAAGATAAATCCATTACTAGAGAAACATCTTTTAAAGCAGACAAGAATATTGATTCAGAACTAGATGATATTGAGGCAAAATTTGTGAGAAGGTTAAAGAAAGGATCAGGAAAATACCAAGGCAATTTGCCCTTCAAATGCCTTAACTGTGGTAAAATAGGTCATTTTTCTATAAGTGTCCTCACAAGAAAAAGGACCAAAAGGACCAGAACTCTAATGATGAAAAGAAATACAAATTTAATAAATATAGTAAAAAGAAAAGTTTGTGTGCAAACAATGATGACTCCTCAGAAGACATAGATAGTGATTGATCCTGTGAAGACAAAGTGAATGATTTTATTCTTATGTCTATGGGAGATCTTGATGATAAACACACAGGAGGTGACATGGATGATGAATAAGTTGGGGTGGATATGGAAGGTGAATTAATCAGTTCTTTGGAAGAAATTGACAGACTAAGATGTAAGAAGAGAAAACAAAAACAGTTGTTGATGTAGTTTAAAATAAATGGTAAAAAACCTGATGAAGACTTTGCCTTACTAAAAGTGGAGTTAGAAGAGGCAAAGAAAATAAAGTACATAGGTGAAACATAACAATAGTTATGAGAATAACAATCATTATGATATGTTATTCATTGAACCATAATATTACATCTTCCATAATTATGGACATAAAGATGCAGAGTGTCGCTTAAGGAATTATAAGCCAGATTTGAATCCCACTACTGAAAATTTCAAGGTTTGGAAGAAGAAAGAAGATGACAAGTGTGTACTAGTGTTATCAGTGCAAAGAAAAAAGAATCCCTGGTATATTGACAATGGATGTTCCAAACATATGGTTGGTGAAAAAAGTAATTTTCTAACTCTAAGTGAAAGCAAATCAGGGAATGTAACTTTTGGAAATGATGCACCAGGAAAAATAAAAGGTAAAGGAATAGTAAGTCCGAGTAATGGAAAAGGAAAAGATCAATATGTGTTGTTTGTAGATGGTATGAAACATAATCTACTAAGTGTTAGTCAAGTTTGTGACAGAGGATGTGAAGTTTTTTTTATTTCTAAAGATTGTAAAATAAAGTCTGTGAATTCAGGATAGTTGGTTGCAAAAGGGATAAGAACAGAAAACAATGTCTATGTGTTAAAAGAAGAAAAAGAAGAATGCCACTTAAGCAAGTAGGATGAAATTTGGCTATGGCATAGGATACTTGGACACCTAAATTTTGATCATATAATCAATCTTAGAAACAATGGGGCAGTAAAAGATCTTCCAAAGATATCAAATCCATATGATTCTATTTGTAAACCTTGCCAACTAGGAAAGCTTACTCGGACACAGTTCAAATCTAAAAACTTTCCTTCAACAGAAAAACCTCTCCAGTTAGTACATATGGATCTATGTGGACCATCAAGGAAAGAAGGTACAAGAAAAAAAAAACTATTTTATGTTGATTATTGATGATTATTATAGACTAACATGGGTTTCCTTTTTGAAGGAAAAATCTGAAGAATTTGAAAAATTCAAAGTGTTTAAGGCTCTGACTGAGAATCAAACAGGAAAAAGATTGAAGGCAGTAAGGTTTGATAGGGGAGGAAATTCTAGTTCATGGAAATTCAAAGAGTTTTGTGATAAACATGGGATCAAAATAGAGTACACTATTCCAAGGACTCCACAACAAAATGGAGTAGTTGAGAGGCAGAATAGAACATTTCAACAGATGGCAAGATCAATGATGAATGAAAGGAATATTTCTCAGACATATTGGGTGGAAGCAATCCATACATATTTTCATATCCTTAACAAATCTCATCTCAGGCCACACAGTGATAAGACTCCTTATGAACTATGGTTTGGAAGACCTGCTTCAATCAAGCATTTTAAAGTCTTTGGGAGTAAATGTTATATCAAGAATAATGATGAAAATATTGGCAAATATGATGACAGGGTTGATGAATATATCTTCTTAGGTTATGCTACAAATAATAAAGGATACGGATGTTATAATAAGAGGCTGCATAAATTGGTTGATTTTATTGACATAAAAGTTGATGAAGAAATCCCGGTACGAAATGTAAGCAGTGTTGAACCAAGCAAAGAAGATATAGTTGAAGATGAAGATGAACATGTCCAAGGATCAAAAAGAGAAGAATCTGAATCAAATGAAGATACAAATACTCAAGCTGACACAAATCAACAGAAAGAAACAAAACCACCTCTTAGAATTGTTAGAAAGAATCATCCTGAAAATCAGATAATTGGAGATATAAATAAAGGAGTTCAGACAAGAAGGAAATTGATTAAAGACTCAGAGAAATCTCAGGTTGTGTTTCTATCTATGATTGAACCTAAAAATTTTGATGACGCCAACAAGCATGATAATTGGATTAGAGCTATGAATGAAGAGCTTGATCAGATTGAGAAGAACAATACTTGGGAGCTTGTTCCTAAACCTAAACATAAGAATGTAATAGGCTCCAAATGGGTGTTCAAAAATAAAATGAATGAAAAAGGACAAGTTGTTAGGAATAAATCCAGATTGGTCTATAAAGGGTATGCACAAGTTGAAGGACAGGATTTTGATGAAACCTTTGCACCGTGGTAAGATTGGAAGCCATCATAATGTTTCTTTCATATTCATGTCATAAGAACTTTAAACTATATCAAATGGATGTTAAGTCAACATTTCTTAATGGAGATCTAGAGGAAGAAGTATATATGGAGCAACCTGAAGGATTCTCATTGATAGATAATCCTGACTATGTCTGCAAGCTGAAGAAGGCTTTATATGGACTAAAACAAGCACCACAAGCTTGGTATTATAGATTGGAAATTTTTTTACAAGACAAAGAGTTCAAGAAAGGTATTGTTGACAACAATCTCTACATTAAGTCTAATGGTGATGATTTACTAGTTGTTTTGGTTTATGTAGATGACATTATTTTTGGTTGTACTAATGATTCCTCTGTCCAGTGGTTTGCTAATTCTATGAAAACAGAGTTTGAGATGTCCATGATAGGAGAACTGTCATACTTTCTTGGTTTACAAGTAAATAAGAGTTATGCAGGAATTTTTATCACTCAAGAAAAATATTTGAAAGAGATGTTGAAGAAGTTTTAGATGGAATATTCTTCCCCTGTTAATACACATATGGTGATCGGTTTCAAGATCAATAAATATGATATTTCACCTCATGTTGATCAAAGGACATATTGATCAATGATAGGCAGTCTTCTGTACATCACATCATCCTATCTTGATATAATGCAAATTTTTGGAACGGTAGGTCGTTATCTGTCTGCTCCTAAACAAAGTCATTTAGTAGTTGTAACAAGGATATTCAAATACTTGAAGGGCACAATGACTTATGGTATGTGGTATCCTAGAAATCAGAATTTTCAATTAACTGCTTATTCAGATGTTGATTGGGAAAATTGTGTGGATGAGAGAAAGAGCACCAGTGGAGGTGCATTCTTCCTGGGTGACTTGTTAGTAGCATGGATTAGTAAGAATAAGGGATCTATTTCTGTATCAACTACAGAGGCAGAGTACATTGTGGTTGCTACTTGTTGCACTCAGATTTTATGGATGATACAAGCTCTTGCAGATTTGAAGGTAACTTATACTGATCCTATCCCACTTCACTGTGATAAGACCAGTTGCATTAGTGTCTCCAATAATCCTATACTTCATTCAAAGACTAAGAATATACCAATAAAACACCATTTTCTGAGAGAACAAGTTACAAACAAATTTGTTCAGTTGAATTACACTCCTACCACAAAACAGATAGCTGACATCTTTATTAAAACGTTAGCAGTGACACCTTTTGGATATCTTCGTCAGAAGTTGGGGGTTATATCTGCTTTTGTCTAGTCTGTTCACCTTGTTAGGAGGAGTATGTGCTTGTCGCATATCTGATAACTTCGAGATGTACTACAACAGCTCAGGGGGAGTGTGTTTCTTCTTTGACATTAATGTCAAAGGGGGAGAAAAAGTGTGGTAATGGTAAGGATGCTACAGTGGTATGGTTGGATGTCCAGGCAGAATAGTGTAGTTCTCCAGGTTCTTCAAGGTTGCCATCAATGCCAAAGGGGGATATTGTTGGCATATTTACATACAGAAGGCAGAGTATGCTTGTTTTTCATTGATGGCAAGATCAACACAACGAGAGTATACTTTTTTTCCTATGATAGCAAGATCAACAGCGCAGCGCTGATGGCATGGAAATAATAGAAGTGTAAGCTCGGGAGGAGGAGTAATAGTGATCGCTGGATCACCCATATTGAATTCCCAATGGTCGTAATATATGAATTCAGATAGGAGGAGAACGTAGAAGAGGAGAAAAAATCTCAGACGTTGGATCTGAGCATCGAGGACCAATAACTGTCATATCCTGTATAAATGCGAAGAGGATAAGGCTGAGCCATCCTCCAACTATGTGAAATATGAAGTTGCAAAATGATCTAGGTCATTGGATCAAGAGTGTTATCACCCTATAAGTTATAGGAATCAACTGGTGACTGGAATATTATCCGTCTCTAGTGTTTTTGTTGACAAATGATTTTTCATTCTGCAAATAATTTGAAAAGAAAAAGAAAATAAAAAGAAAGAAAAAAGAAAAAAGAAAAAAGAAAAGAAAAAGAAAAGAAAAGAAAAAGAAAGAAAGAAAAAGAGGGCATAAAAGAATTGAAATAAAGGCCCCATGCAATAATAGTAACTTGGTCCATACCTTTCAAGCATGGCCAAGTTCTTTTTAAATTTGATGTTGAAAGGATAGCGAATGATTTGGCTAAACAATTTAATCTTAGCCAAAGCATCTAGGTTATATTAGTGAATAAATCTGGCCAAACTGTCTAATCTTGGTCGGATAGCCCTAGAGTAGAGTAAATTCTTAACCCAACAGTTTAATCTGGGTTAACTGTCATAGGAAGATAGGTTAGTATGTAGACTAGTTGCTTTATTGTTTCATTCCAATAAAACCAGCTTGATGTAAAATGTTGCACCATGTTTCAAATCCCTAAAAGATAGTTTGGTCGAAGCCCCATGGTGGTGTCTACTTGAAAGTTTGGGGAAAACCCCGTAAAAATGCATTTGTCCTAAGTTTTTCCCAGCGCATGTGTTCTTCGCTCCCGTTTTATGCTCCCTGCACATTTTGATGGTCCTGATCGCGGCACCCAGATCTACGATGCACAAAGCATTTCAAACCCCCCTGACCATTTTGTTTTTAACCAGGGGGTCCAGAATCAATCATAAGACCTGTGCTCATATGGACAGCTTAAGATTGAGTGCTCAAATCAATGGACAATATTTGATTCCGGACCCCCCCGTCCATTCTGCCTTTAATGGAGGGGGGGGTCCGGAATGAGTAATAAAAGGCACGCTAAGATCTGCCGCCAGGAAACAGGCATGTAGATCAATGACCCTAAATGGATTTTGGACCCCCCTTGATGATCTGCTTTTAACCGATGGGGGGGGGTCCGGAATTGTAATCTCCCTCTGGCGGGTCCCTTGTATTATGTGGCATAAATCTATTGGTCTGAAAGTCCCGTCACCATCTGCTATCTGACAGACCCCCCGTCACTTATGGACGTCACCTTCCACTTGTTCCACTTGTTCCCGAGTTAGTCACATCCCATAAATATTGTCAGTCCCCTCCCCCCTTTTACTCATGGCAATCCCCTTATTAGAACTTTTACCTCCAATCCCTAGCCACCACGTCACCCGTCTGTATCTTTCAGCCACCGTCACTGGTCATCTCACCCCCAAGTGACCCGTTTTCCATTTATTACTGGATAACCTATCCATTATCCTACTGACCTATCTCCCACGCCCAATCGACCCCATTTTTAAATCAAACTACCATTTTCCCCCCTACTTTTGTTGTTCACTCATCGCACCAGAGAAACTCATCGCCTGCTCCTCCGTTACATCCTGTCGTCTTTATCCACAGTCAATCGACCCCATTAACTTTGTGTTTATTGCAGGTACTGTTGCAAAAATGGTGCCAAAGCCTAGACAAGCAGAAGGAGAGGAGAATCTGTTTCTCCCGTCTCTAGTCGACCTTGACAAAATCCCATTGGTCGAAAAAGACCGGTTAATCGCAGATACCAAATGTGATTTTGATTTTTCAGACCTCCAGTCATGGCTCAGGGAGGTGTTCCTAGACCAGAGTGATGAAATTGGACTCTAGGAGTCCAATTTACCCCCTACCGTTTCCCTCAAATCCACCATTTTCCCAAGTTTTCTCTCAAATGTCAAGCTCACTATATTCCTAAACAAAGAGCCATCGTCTCCTCATCCGGAGACATCCTGTTCCTCATCACACCTGAAACCATAGACCAGATGATGCAAATTCCCCGAGCCGACTCTGCATCCCCCTTCAACCTAGAAATCCTTACGAAGTTGTATCAGAAAATGACTTTTTCCCAATGAGCGCAAATATTCGAGCTTTTCCTTCCCACCTCCGCTCAATTCCCTTCCACAAATCCCCCTTACCCATCGTCCATGTTCTCCACTAAGGGAAACCAGGTCATTTCTTCTCTTTGTGCTCTGTTGGGATACTATTCTGACCAGTGAGTACATGAGCCCATTCTAGGTTTTCTGTCCATTTTCTCCACTGACGAAAAACCCACCATCCAGTTTGATTTCAGTACATTCTTAGCAGACAATATTCACGAACAGTTCATGAATTTTGGCACGGAGGGCATGTTCATATACTCGTCCATACTGGCATACATGTTTGTTTTCTTTCAAGCAGATAAATTTAGTTTTTCCATGCAGAAGATGGATGAAGATGGTAAACCTCAGGCAATCACAGTATGGACTTCCTTGCTGAAGCACAACTCCACCGAGTATAGCTTCAAGGTGTTCATCGATCTATTTTACCACCCTGTGGTAAGCATGCTGAGAAGCAGGCCCGAGCCTCGAATAAACGACGAAGTCCAGAGGATCCTGCATCTCTCAGACAACACGAAGACCGGGGATTGGTACCTATATGAAAATCATACCGATATCAGAGTATACGGTTACGTGTTGGCACCGTATAAGCTACCCAAATATTTGACTGTCAGAATCTTTGCTTTAGAATATATAAGACAGATCATGAATTCATATGATATCCATTTTGTATCATTAAAGAAGAAGCAGCAGCTTCGAATCAAGGGGCTGATTGGCTCCTTCATCTGCAACAGTCGGGGCGCCGAGGAAGAAGCTGACAGGATGTTGAAAGAAATGAAGTTCTTTATGACCTTCCCATGGCACTATGATCCTTATAAGATCATCTCAGAGATGAGGGTGAATAACAAGAACATCCCGTATGTACATGTGTCCAAGCCCAAAATTGAAAAATTCACCAATCAGACAGTGTGGGTGCTTGACACCTTGGTCGAAGTGAAACAGTAGGTTCCTCTGAGCACTGTTCCACCAACAACCATGCCACAGGTCCCTAAGGAAAAAAGGCCTCGACAAGATTTATCTCCGCCTGTCACGGAGGTATCGTCCAAAGAGTTCTAGTTGCACACTAAGAGGCCCAAAACGATTTCGGTTCCTGGTCTGACTGGAGAATAAGAAGCCCCGCCTACCACAATGACTAAGTCCGTTATTCCACCCTTCGGTTCGATTCTTCATAAGGAAATCACCCCATCATTGTCGAAGAAATCCACAGACTCTCCACTGGACACTAAGCCAGGCAAGACTGGGCCCAAGTTGAGCATTTTCGAGAAGCACGAGCTGATCAAGAAAAAGAATCATACCCTTACTAGCAGTACTTACGCTCAATTTCAGAAGCATACTTCAATGGCGGAGCATAGGATGTTGTCTGCATTTGACACAGAAAAGGGAATAATGCACATGGCCTTTCTCCAGGCATAGGTACCAGACCCCAAGGCGTTCACAGGCTATAAGAGGGCCACCTTTGAATTCCAGACGAAGGACGTGCACCCAACAGATTAGATGGATCTGCACAAGCAGACATGGGATATGGTATTCCATACATTGGTGCATGCTTATGCTTCTACAGAAAAATTATAGGTATCATTGAACAATGCTCAAATGCAACTCAAGCTGGAGAAGATATCGTCCTTTGCGAAGGACAATAGAATCAAAACTTTGGAGGAGTTGGTCCTCAAGATCAGCTATGACCCTTCAAACATCAAAGCAGCAGAGGAGATGATAAAGAAGAAGAATGCTGACATTGCCTCCTTAAGGAAACAACTGAAACTCCCACCCACAGAGGACTCGCAGGTGAAGGAGATAGCAGAGAAAGAAGGCGAGAAGGACGAAATGCTCAAGCTGCTCATGGAGCAGAATGCACAGCTCAAAGAAATGGAAGCTGAGATGGAGAGATTATTGAAAGAGAAGGAGCAATTGAAGCCAATGGAAGTCATTCCATTGAGTTCCATTCTGATTTCAGGAGCAAGCACTATATCACTGACAACAGTCCCATCCGCAACTCCATTGACATCCCAAGAAAATACAGTCGACCTGGATAAATCCATGGAAAAGATGAACCTGTAGGAGACAGAGATCGACAGGCTTAAAAAGGAAGTTGAGAACCTTCAGGAACTCAAAACTTCTTTCCAGATCATCCTCTCCAAGGAAAAGTAGGTAACAGAGCAGCTCAAGCAGGAGCTATAGCAGCTCCAAAAGCAAACAATGGCAGGGAAGACTTTGGCTGAGGTCAAAGAGAATTTATGGACAAACATCACAAAGTCCATAAATGAGATATGGCCCATCATCCAAATCATGTTTGAGCAGAATGGGTTGGTCTAGAGGAGAAAACAGGCCATTGAGAAGATCAGAGTAGAATTGGGGGAGATGCCAACACAGGCAAATGAGATCATCAAGTTCCTCAATTCCAAGACCAGGGAAGAGCTAGAAGAGCTGAAGATTGAAGACAGAACAGAGACCATCCTTGAGGTCAAAAGGGTTTTGAACAAGAGAAGATTAATTCTTCAGCTGGAAGAGAAAGTTCATGTCATGGACCAGGGGGTACAAAGGTTCTTCAATAAAATTGAAGCTCTCCAGAAGAAGGGTCTTCCTAGTTTGAAAGTGATCAATGAAAAATTAATGACACTCCCAGACTACAAGAAGAGATTGGCCAAAGTGGCTAAGGATAGTTCAAAGTTTGTTGGCATACAAGGGAGCATCACTGGCAAATCATTCCTGGATTCCCTTCAGTTGGACATCAGTATCCAACATGAAATTTGATACATATTCCTCACCAAGCCTACATTTTCCAAGTATACTGAAATGGACGAAGTGTATCGAAGACTGCTCAAGGTCAACATGCCCAGTCATCTCAGATGGGAAGAGCTCTGCGATCTGATTGATTAAGCAGATGAGCTATCCAGGTCTAGTCACCTGTCTAGTCAGATGAGGTCGTGCAAAGACTTAATCAACGACCTACCCAGAAATCAGCGTGCAGTTACACCAAGTCATCAAGCAGTTCCTAGATTTAGGAAATTTGTTAATTTAGTTAGGCTAAAAATAGATTTAGCACATCCCGATCGTTTATGACAGGAACGTTTTTAATTTGAGTTATAAATACTTCACCTTTCGAAGTATTGAAGGTTGTTGATCTTCACACCCTGACGCTATCAGACTGTAACATTTTTGAAGAGATCTTCCATTAATAAAAAGGAGGCACTTTTACAGGATTCTTGCATGTATTCACGGGTGATGTTTATTCTCTGAGTTGAATGTTATTCTTGCTTTGTGATCATATTGTTTTATGAAACTAATCTTTAAGAGTAATGAATGTTGCAGGATTTATCTTGGATACCCTGTTTCTAACTCGAAATATTTTAGTGTTTATCTTCCGGTGTTTTCAATTAAGAAATTCTTAACTGCTTCTTAGTTGAAATTATCTTTCTCATCTTTTCTTCTGTCCATCATCTAAGCTACTAAAAGATCCAGTGAGTATATTATCTCTCCCTGTGGAAGTCTTCCTTCACGTTTCTAGTTGTATTTCATACTTTATTAAAACACAGACCCCATAGCCCAACGGATGTGTAGACTATCTCAACCAATTCGAAAAAATACTTTGACTACAAAACCCAATCTATTTCTTTACCTAGCCTAATATCTGAAATTTGAAACATAGCTAAATCTAATAGAGATATCCCTCTTTGAAGTTGGAAGGTCTATATCCCAGCTTCAAAAGTGGTTGGATAAAGTTACCTTTGTAGATTTCTTCTATTTTCAACCTCTAGAAAATTTACCAAGTGCTAACATAATGGTGACTCCACTGGGGACAGAACTAAAAATTGATAATTTCATGTTTTCTTTTCCCTAAAAGAAAGTTTGTTCCTGGAATATTGCAAATTTAAGAAGAAAGTAATGTTTAGAGGTTGATTAAACTTTGTACATATTATTTTCGGACTCATAAAACTAAAAAGTATATATATAAAAAACCAAAAAGAATTCTGGCTCCCAAGAAAGTTTATACGCGATCTCATCCAGACCTAGAACCTGCAATAGTGACAGATAACCCCAAATAGTTGCTCTGGAAAAAGACCTTAGTTGAAGGTTCAGTGAGTCATATTCCCCTTCATAATTCCTTTTCCTTTTTAGGGAAACCTGTTTCCTCTCAAAACCCTAGCTTTGATACCTGTCCACAACAAAGCCTGGTTAGAACACGGTCCGATATTTTTGTGACTGGAATCATCTTTGACCCAACTGTTTTTCAACCAGAAGCCCCGAATTTCTGTCTCCCACGACTAAACCGCAAATCACTCCCTCAGTACTATCCAGTCCCTCCTCATCCTCGTCTTCAGACGCTACCTCGTTGATCATCCAGGTTGTCATCCCACCTCCTCCACCCATCATGGCAGCTTGATATGCTCCTTTGGTGTTGGCTGTGCTGCTACATGCCATGCCCCAAGACTATAAAACAAGATTTCCATAGTTCGATGCAACAAGACCTTTAAACGCCAAACAACATGTTGACAAAATGAATGATTATTTTGACCTCCAAGAAGTTGATGAGGCTGATGTTCAAATGAGATTGTTTGCCCAAAGTTTGATAGGTGATGTCAAGAAATGGTACAAAGATTTACCTGCCGCCTCAGTCCCTGACCTTGTCGCATTCCAAAGGAGTTTTCTTAACAGATGGGAGGTAAAGAAAAACCCTCACCAAATATTGTCAGAATATGAGAATATAAGAAGAAATCAAGGTGAGACGGTACAAGATTACTACACCCATTTCAATAACTTGTACAATGCAATTCCAACCAAAATCAAACCTCCACAGGGCCTGGTGTTGATAAAATTCCCTAATGGTTTTGATGCCGATATGTCATACCAGCTAAGAGAAAGAAATTCTACCACCCTAGCTGACATGCAGAAAAGTGCTATAAGTGTGGAGGCGAATCTGTTGGCAAAAAGGGCACGTCAGAGGTCAGAGAGGAGAGTCACAATTAAAGAAGAACCTTCCACGTCGACCTCTGACTCCAAATTGGATTCTTTGGCCAGAGTAGTGGAAAGAATGATGGAAATACTTACTGTGTCGGACATAAATCCTCCAAGAGAAAATCCACCAGCCCCTCAGGTTCGGAACCCTAACTTTAGGAGAAACCCTCCTCAAATCAGACAGAGACATCCTAGGGATCAAAGAGAGTAGAGGGGTCCAGATCAGCAGATCAGACCTCCCCTGCAAGAAAATTATGTTGATGAAGGGGAGGAAGTGATTGAGGAATTGGAGGATACTCACATTAACCTCATGGGAATTCACGACAACGAAGCTATCTTCCTTACCCAATAAGATCAAGAACTTTTTCTTCTCAATCAAACCAAAGTAAGTGAAGAAGCTGAAGATGTAGAACAGCAGGCATTTGAAAATTCCATTTTGGAGGTACACCGACAGTATAATCTGTGGAGTAAGAAGACAGAAGATAGTTCCCCAAAAAAGGTGATTGAGACGAAGAAGGTAGTCGAAACCAAGAATACCTCTGAGTCATCTGCTAAGAAGATTCCTGAGAAGAGTGCTACCGAGAAGATTCCTGAGAAGGGCACTGCCGAAGCTCCTGAGAAGAAAAACCTTACTATTCTGAAAAGGTTGTCACAACCCAAGGTTTCACCTATCAATCCACCAAGTACTTCTGGACAGAAGAATATGGTGGACAAACCAGAATTGATGAGCCAAGGCAGAGCTCCTACACCCTTCATCCTGGAGGGGGAATTGGCCAAAGTAAAAATTCCCATCCCACTTACCGAGTTGATGAACAAAGACGTTTATCGGTCACAGGTGATTAAAGCACTGACCATTGAACCTGACATAGGCACTAAGGCCTTAACTATAGGATTTGTGAATCATTCAGATACCGTAAACCTTACAGATGATCAACCCGAACTTCTGTTCAGACCTGAAGTAGATGGTCGAGATGATACTGGTGAGGTCGCTCATTTTTACATCAGTCTAAACATACATGACCTAATCTTGCATAACGCCATGCTAGATTCGGGTGCTTCCCACAATCTGATGCCCAAAGCAGTAATGGAGAAACTGGGACTGGAGGTCACTAGACCTTACAAGGATTTACACTCATTCGACTCCAATAAAGTTAGATGTATTGGTTTGATCAAGGACCTATGCATCACCTTGGTTCAGATTCCTACGAAAAGCATGGTAATGGATGTGGTAGTTGCAGACATCCCACCGAAGTATGGAATGTTTCTATCCCAGTCTTGGGGTGCTAAGTTGAAAGGAACCCTTCAGCTAGATATGTTTTATGCCACTATCCCAGTTTTCGGGCAACAAAGGAGGCTATATAGAGAAACATTGATGAAGTACATGGTCAGTAGCCAAGAAAAACCGCACAACTATCCCCTATACTCTGTGCATTCCAATTTAGATTCATTTATCTTGTACAATGACGGTGACATGGCAGAGCAAGATACTCAGTTGATGGAAGACACATCTAGTCAAGATGAAGGCCAAGAAATCATTGAGGTAGCAAGGATGAAGAACGTGATAACTGAAGAGTTACCCGCAGATTTCTGGAGCATGGACTTTGATGGAGCAGTGAGCAAAGAAGGAGATGGAGCAGGATTATGGCTTCATAATCACATAAAAAGGTATTCAGAAAACCATTACAAATTAAATTTCCAATGTACTAACAATATTGCTGAGTATGAAGCCTTGATGCTCGGTCTGAAGATTTTGAAAAAAGTTGGTGCTAAACAGATAATGGTAAGAGGTGACTCTGAATTGATAATCAAGAATATCAAAGGTGAGTACGCTGCGAAACACCCACGTCTCAGAGCTTATAGGAACGTCGTTCTTGATGCCTTGAGATGTTTGACTGAAGTTGACTTGCAGGTAATGCCGAGGGGACAAAACATTCTGGCGGACGGATTGGCTACGTCAGCAGCCACCTGTAAGATTCCTTTCCGCTCGACTTGTCTATACACTGTTGAGGTGAAATGTAGACCAACCGTTCCCGACAATATCAGGTACTGGCAAGTGTTTGGTAATGATGATCAAATCGAAGACTTTTTGTAGTGTAAAAACGATTTTGAATGTACAAATATAGATTTAGAGAACGAAGATGAAAATGTAAATAGTTCTGATTTTGAAATTGATACCATAGATTCAGGAGAATTAGGCAATGACGAAATGGATGCTGATGTTTTACAGTTGAAAAGCAATGTTTTGCCTAGAGGTTTGGTTCCTTTAGAGGACTTGTTTGACTTTAATGACGTAGCCAAAAAATTGAAAATTGAAGCCCATGGACAAGAGGTAGAAGACTGTAATATAGGGACTGAAGAGAAACCCAGGATAGTCAAACTATCTAAATCATTACCCCTAGATCAAAAACTCAAATACATCAAGCTATTCAAAGAATATTCGGATGTCTTTGCCTGGGGCTATGAATATTTGAAAGCTTATGATACCAGCATCATACAACACAGAATTCCAATAAAGGAAGACCAAAAACCGTTTAGGCAGAAACTTAGGAGGATAAATCCCAAGTTGCTCCCTCTGATAGAAAAGGAAATCAAAAAAATGTACGATGCCAAAATCATAGTTCCGCTACGCTTTTCCAAATGGGTCTCTAATTTGGTCCCTACACATAAGAAAACCGGGGAAATCAGACTCTACATAGATTTCTGAAATATGAATAAAGTCTCCCTGAAGGATAATTACCCCTTGCCGAAAATGGACCACATCTTGCAAAGGGTGGTCGGGTCCAGTCGAGTTTCTCTGTTGGACAGTTTCTCAAGTTACAATCAGGTCCTAGTTCACCCGGATGACCAAGACAAAACCGCTTTCACCACACTATGGGGCACTTTCTTGTATGTGAAAATGCCTTTTGCTCTGATGAACGTAGGAGCCATGTTCCAGAGGGCGATGGATATTTCTTTCGTGAAAGAATTGGGTAAGTTTATTGTCATCTATCTAGATGATGTAACTGTATTTTTCTGATCTGATGATGAACACCTATGACACCTCAGACGAGTCTTCGAGAAATGTAGAAGGTTTGGGATTTCTTTAAATCCTAAGAAAAGCCTTTTTGGTTTAGAGGAAGGCAAGTTGCTAGGACACATCATCTCCAAATATGGAATCAAAATAGACCCCAGCAGAATTGAGGCCATACAAAAGTTGGAACACCCAAGAAACCTCAAAGAACTACAGTCTTTTATCGGGAGAATAAACTTTCTATGAAGATTCATTCCCAATTTGGCAGAACTCCTCAGAAACATAAAAAACATGCTTAAAAAAGATGTAAAAATAAAATGGGAATCCGAGTCCAGACAGTCTTTCGAACAAGTCAAACGAGCACTCACAGAAGCCCCTGTTTTGATCAGTGCCGATTTTACTAAAGATTTATATCTCTTTTCTTTCGCTTCCGAACATACTATAGCAGTGGTGTTACTACAAAAGAACAACGAAGGGTATGAATAGCCCATATCTTTCTTTAGCAAATCATTAAGAGATGTTGCTCTGAATTACAAGATAATGGAGAAACAAGCTTTTTCTTTGGTAAAAGCCATAAAAGACTTTAGAGTCTACATTCTCCACTCCCATACCATAGCATATGTTCTGAATGCGGTAGTAAAAGACATTTTGACACAGGACAACCCTGATGGAAGAAGGGGAAAATGGATTGTTGTCATTTTAGAATACGATATAGAGATTAAGCCCATGAAACTAATCAAAGGTCAAGGCCTTGCTAAATTAATGGCTGAATCTAACTTCCATGCTCTTGACAATAATTTTCTAGATGTGGCAGATGAACAGGGCGAGATGGTGACTCCAAACATGAGAGAGGTATTTCTAAACTCTCCATGGTACACAGACCTTATATTCATTTTGCAAAATCTACAAGCTCCCCCTGGTTTGACTAAGACTAAAGCTAGATTTTTAAAGTTGAAAGCCTTAAAATTCTGTATTCTAGAAGGAAATTTGTATTGGAAAGATCCTTAAGGCATTCTGTTAAATTTTTTATTGAAAGATGAAGTTGATAAATTGTTACAATAGTTTCATCCAGGAGAATGTGGTGGCCATCTGAACTGGAAAGTCACAACCAACAAAATACTCAGAGCTGGATTCTATTAGCCCACCCTGTTTGTCGATGTACATCAAAAGGTAACTGCATGTCATCAATGTCAACTGTTTGAAGGCAAAAGGAAACTCCTCCCTCTACCTCTGAAACCGATCTCAGTTGAGGCCCCTTTCCAGCAATGGGGACTCAACTTCATTGGAGAAATACACCCCCCGTCTTCAGGCCAGCACAGGTGGATTCTCACTGCCACCGATTATTTTATCAAATGGATCGAGGCAGTACCAAGTAGGCAAGCCACTGACTCTGTTATTATCAAATTCCTTGAAAATAATATTTTGTCTTGCTTTGGATGTCCTAGAAAAATTATAACTGATAATGCAGCTGCCTTTTGGTCAAAGAAGCTCATAGATTTCTGCAACCAGTATCACATTGGTTTGGGGCATTCCACAGCCTATTACCCTCAAGGGAATGGGCTGGCGGAATATTCAAACAAAACCTTGGTAAATATCATCAAGAAAACATTGTAGGAAAACAAGAAATAATGGCACAACAAGTTGGTGTTCACTTTATGGGATGACAGACTGACCACCAAAAGGTCGATTGGTATGTCACCATACCAGCTGGTCTATGTTACAAAGGCAGTTTTCCCCACTTCTTTAGGAATCCCTGTCATGAAGTTGCTTCAAGAGGTACAAGCTGAGCCAAATGACTCACAAAGAAGGATCAACCAAATGATCCATTTGCAACAGTCTAGGGAGGACGTTTTCAACAAAACTCAGGTCATCCAAGAAAACATCAAGAAGATCTTTGACAAACGAACCAAGGAGGATGATTTTGAGCTAGGAGATTTGGTGTTGAGATGGGATTCTAGAAATGAAGACAAGGGAAAGCATGGTAAGTTTGAAAGTCTGTGGACAGGACCATACATGATCCAAGCTTTCAGGGGAAACAATGCTTTCTTGCTAAACAACGTTGATGGGACTGATCTGCCAGGAGGACCTGTGAATGGCAGAATGTTGAAACATTACGTGCCACCTCAGTAGAAGATTCGAGTTTTCACTCTCCCTTGTGCATACCATTTTAATTTTCATTTTTCACTTGCACTTTCTGAGTGAAGAGAATTAGTCAGTTGGTTGAAGCCCGAAGAGAAGGCCCTAAGTTGTTGACCACTGTTTTTCCATTATTGAGAATAAAACCAACGAAGGCTGCTAGGCAGAAATTCTTAGAATGATAGGAACCAAGATTCTTGGCACTTCACAGGGCAAGTACCATGCCCAAGTGGAGCCGCTGTTATCACCCTATAAGTTATAGGAATCAACTGGTGACTGGAATATTATCTGTCTCTAGTGTTTTTGTTGACAAATGATTTTTCATTCTGCAAATAATTTGAAAAGAAAAAGAAAAGAAAAAAGAAAGAAAAAAGAAAAAAGAAAAGAAAAAGAAAAGAAAAGAAAAAGAAAGAAAGAAAAAGAGGGCATAAAAGAATTGAAATAAAGGCCCCATGCAATAATAGTAACTTGGTCCATACCTTTCAAGCATGGCCAAGTTCTTTTTAAATTTGATGTTGATAGGATAGTGAATGATTTGGATAAACAGTTTAATCTTAGCCAAAGCGTCTAGGTTAGATTAGTGAATAAATCTGGCCAGACTATCTAATCTTGGTCGGATAGCCCCAGGGTAGAGTAAATTCTTAACCCAACAGTTTAATCTGGGTTAACTTTCATAGCAAGATAGGTTAGTATGTAGACTAGTTGCTTTATTGTTTCATTCCAATAAAACCAGCTTGATGTAAAATGTTGCACCATGTTTCAAATGCCTAAAAGATAGTTTGGTTGAAGCCCCATGGTGGTGTCTACTTGAAAGTTTGGGGAAAAACCCGTAAAAACACATTTGTCCTAAGTTTTTCCCAGCGCATGTGTTCTCTGCTCCCGTTTTATGCTCCCTGCACATTTCGACGGTCCTGATCGCGGTGCCCAGATCTACGGTGCACAAAGCATTCTGAACCCCCCCGACCGTTATGTTTTTAACCGGGGGGCGGGGAGGGGGGGGGGTGGGTTCCGGAATCGATGATAAGACCTGTGCTCATCTGGATGGCTTAAGATGAAGCGCTCAAATCAATGGACAATATTTGATTCCAGACCCCCCTGTCCGTTCTACCTTTAATGGAGGGGGGGGGGTCCGGAATGAGTAATAAAAGGTGCGCTAAGATCTGCGGCCAAAAAAAAGTCAAGTAGATCAATGGCCCTAAATGGATTTCAGACCCCCCTCGATGATCTTCTTTTAATCGATGGGGGGGGGGGGTCCGGAATTGTAATCTCCCTCTAGCGGGTCCCTTGTATTATGTGGCATAAATCTATTGGCCCCAATGTCCCGTCACCATATGCTATCTGATAGACCCCCCTTCACTTATGGATGTCACCTTCAACTTGTTCCACTTGTTCCTGAGTTAGTCACATCCCATAACTATTGTCAGTCCCCTTCCCCCTTTTACTCATGGAAATCCCCTTATTAGGACTTTTACCTCCAATCCCTAGCCACCACGTCACTCGTCTATATCTTTCAACCACCGTCACTGTCCATCTCATCCCCAAGTGACCCGTTGTCCATTTATTACTGGATAACCTATCCATTATTCTGCTGACCTGTCTCCCGCGCCCAACCGACCCCATTTTTAAATAAAACTATTGTTTTTCCCCCTACTTTTGTTGTTCACGTATCGCACCAGAGAAACTCATCGCCTGCTCCTTCGTTACATCTTGTCGCCTTCATCCATAGTCAGTCAACCCCACTAACTTTGTGTTTATTGCAGGTACTGTTGTAGAAATGGCGCCAAAGACTAGACAAGCAGAAGGAGAGGAGAATTTGTTTCTCTTGCCTCCAGTCGACCTGGACAAAATCCCATTGGTCGACAAAGACCGGTTAATCACAAATACCAAATGCGATTTTGATTTTTCAGACCTCCAGTCATGGCTCAGGGAGGTGTTCCTAGACCAGAGTGATGAAATTGGACTCTGGGAGTCCAATTTACCCCTCTACCTTTTCCCTCAGATCCACCATTTTCCCGAGTTTTCTCTCAAATATCAAGCTCACTATATTCCTGAACAAAGATCCGTCATCTCCTCATTCAGAGACATCTTGTTCCTCATCACGCCCGAAACCATAGACCAGATGATGCAAATTCCGCGAGCCGATTCTGCATCCCCCTTCAACCTGGAAATCCTTACGGAGTTGTATCAGAAAATGACTTTTCCCAAGGAGCTCAAATATTTGAGCTTTTCCTTCCCACCTTCACTCAATTCCCTTCCACAAATCCCCCTTAACCTTCGTCCATGTTCTCCACTAAGGGAAACCAGGTCATTTCTTCTCTTTACGCTCTATTGGGATACTATTCCGACCAGTGGGTAGATGAGCCCATTCTGGGTTTTCTGTCCATTTTCTCCACTGACGAAAAACCCACCATCCAGTTTGATTTCATTACGTTCTTAGCAGACAATATTCACGAACAGTTCATGAATTTTGGCACAGAGGGCATGTTCAGATACTCGTCCATACTGGCATACATGTTTGTTTTATTTCAAGCAGATACATTTAGTTTTTCCATGCAGAAGATGGATGAAGATGGTAAACCTTAGGCAGTCATAGCATGGAATTCCTTGCTGAAGCACAACTCCACCGAGTAGAGCCTCAAGGCGTTCATCGATCTGTTTTACCACCCTGTGGTAAGCATGCTAAGTGGCAGGCCTGAGCCTTGAATAAATGACGAAGTCCAGAGAATCCTACATCTCTCAGACAACACGAAGACTGGGGATTGGTACCTGTATGAAAATCATACTGAGATCAGAGTATACGGTTGCGAGTTGGCACTGTATAAACTGCCCAAATATTTTCCTGTCAGAATCTTTGCTTTAGAATATATAAGACAGATCATGAATTCGGATGATATCCAGTTTGTATCATTAAAGAAGAAGCAGCAGCTTCGAATCAAGGGGCAGATTGGCTCCTTCATCTGCAACAGTCAGGGCATTGGGGAAGAAGCTGACAGGATGTTGAAAGAAATGAATTTCTTTATGAGCTTCCCATGGCACTATGATCCTTATGGGATCATCTCATATATGAGGGTGAAGAACAAGAACATCCTGTATGTTCATGTGTCCAAGCCTGAAATTGAAAAATTCGCCAATCAGACAGTGTGGGTGCCTAACACCTTGGTCGAAGTGGAACAGCAGGTTCCCCCGACCACTGTGACACCAATGATCACACCATAGGTCCCTAAGGAAAAAAGGCCTCGACAAGATTTATCTCCACCTGTCACAGAGGTATCGTCCAAAGAGTTCCAATTGCACACTAAGAGGCCCAAAACGATTTCAGTTCCTGGTCCGACTGGAGAACAAGAAGCCTCGCCTACCACAGTGACTAAGTCTTTTCTTCCACCCTTCGGTTCGATCCTTCATAAGGAAATCACCCCATCATTGTTGAAGAAATCCACAGACTCTCCACTAGACACTCAACCAAGCAAGACTAGGCCCAAGTTGAGCATTTTCGAGAAGTACGAGCCGATCAAGAAAAAGATTCAGACCCTTACCAACAGTACTTACACTCAATTTTGAAAGTAGATGTCAACAGTGTAGCATAGGCTATTGTCTGCATTTGACACAGAAAAGGGAAGAATGAACATGGCCTTTCTCTAGGCACAGGTACCAGACCTCAAGGCGATCACAGACTACAAGAGGGCCACCTTTGAATTCCAGATGAAGGACGTGCACTCAGCAAATCAGATGGATCTGCACAAGCAGACAGGGGAGATGGCATTCCATACATTGGTGCATTCTTCTGCTTCTGCATAAAAATTACAGGTATCACTGAACAATGCTCAAACACAACTCAAGATGGAGAAGATATCGTCCTTTGCGAAGGACAATAGAATCAAAACTTTGGAGGAGCTGGTCCTCAAGATCAACTATGACCCTTCGAATGTCAAAGAAGTGGAGGAGATGATAAAGAAGAAGAATGTTGACATTTCCTCCTTGAGGAAACAACTGAAACTCCCACCCACAGAGGACTCACAGGCGAAGGCGATAGCAGAGAAAGAAGGCGAGAAGGACGAAATGCTCAAGCTGCTCATGGATCAAAATGCACAGCTCAAAGAAATGGAAGCTGAGATGGAGAGATTATTGAAAGAGAAGGATCATTTGAAGCCAATGGAAGTCATTCCATTGAGTGCCATTCCAATTTCAGGAGCAAGCACTGTATCAGTGGCAGCAGTCCCATCCGCAACTCCATTGACATCCCAAGAAAATACCGCTGACCTGGCTAAATCCATGAAAAAGATGAACCTGCAGGAGACCAAGATCAGCAGGCTTAAAAAGGAAGTTGAGAACCTTTAGGAACTCAAAAATTCTTTCCAGACCAGCCTCTCCAAGGAAAAGCAGGTAACAGAGTAGCTCAAGAAGGAGCTATAGCATCTCCAAAAGAAAACAGTGGCAAGGAAGACTTTGGCTGAGGTCAACGAGAATGTATGGACAGACATCACAAAGTCCATAAATTTAATATGGCCCATGATACAAATCATGTTTGAGCAGAATGAGTTGGTCCATAAGAGAAAACAGGCCATTGAGAAGATCAGAGTAGAATTGGGGGAGATGCCAACACAGGCAAATGAGATCATCAAGTTCCTCAATTCCAAGACCAGGGAAGAGCTGGAAGAGCTGAAGATTGAAGATAGAATAGAGACCATCCTTGAGGTCAAAAGGGTTTTGACCAAGACAGGATTAATGCTTCAACTGGAAGAGAAGGTTCAGGTCATGGACCAGGGGGTACAAAGGTTCTTCAATAAAACTGAAGCTCTCCAGAAGAAGGGTCTTCCTGGTCTGAAAGTGATCAATGACAAATTAATGACACTCCCAGACAACAAGAAGATATTGGCCGAAGTGGCTAAGGACAGTTCAAAGTTTGCTAGCATACAAGGGAGCATCATCGAAAAAGCATTCCTGGATGCCCTTCAGTTGGACATCAGTATCCAACATGAAATTCGATACATATTCCTCACCAAGCCTACATTCGCCAAGTACACTGAAATGGACGAAGTGTATTGAAGACTGCTCAAGGTCAATGTGCCCAGTCATCTAAGATGGGAAGAGCTCTGCGATCTGATCAATTAAGCAGACAAGTTATCCAGGTCCAGTCACCTGTCTAGTCAGATGAGGTCATGCAAAGACTTCATCAATGACCTACCCAGAAATCAGCATGCAATTACACCAAATCATCAAGCAGTTCCTAGATTTAGGAAATTTGTGAAATTAGTTAGGCTAAAAATAGATTTAGCACGTCCTGATCATTTATGACAGGAACATTTGTAATTTGAGTTATAAATACTTCTCCTTTCGAAGTATTGAAGGTTGTTGATCTTCACACCCTGACGCTATCAGACTGTAACATTTTTGAAGAGATCTTCCATTAATAAAAAGGAGGCACTTTTACAGGATTCTTTGGTGTATTCATGGGTGATGTTTATTCTCCGAGTTGAATGTTATTCTTGCTTTGTGATCATATTGTTTTCTGAAACTAATTTTTAAGAGTAACAAATGTTGCAGGATTTATCTTGGATACCCTGTTTCTGACTCGAAATATTTTAGTGTTTATCTTCCGGTGTTTTCAATTAAGAAATTCTTAACTGCTTCTTAGTTGAAATTATCTTTCTCATCTTTTCTTTTGTCCATCATCTAAGCTACTAAAATATCCAGTGAGTATATTATCTCACCCTGTGGAAGTCTTCCTTCACGTTTCTGGTTGTATTTCATACTTTATTAAAACACAGACCCCATAGCCCAACGGATGTGTAGACTATCTCAACCAATTCGAAAAAATACTTTGACTACAAAACCCAATCTATTTCTTTACCTAGCCTAGTATCTGAAATTTGAAACATAGCTAAATCTAATAGAGAGATCCCTCTCTGAAGTTGGAAGGTCTAGATCCCAGCTTCAAAAGTGGTTGGATAAAGTTACCTTTGTAGATTTCTTCTGTTTTCAACCTCTAGGAAATTTACCAAGTGCTAACACAGAGGACTTGTGGCGAGAGACCAGAATTTTGTTGACTGGAAAGTCAAAGGAAGAAGGTGCTCTAACCTCTAAATTCGTGAAACATGAAGTCATGACATGATCTAAGCCATTGAATCGAGGAGAGATATAGACCGTTGATTTTCTAGGGAGACAAGACGCAAAGTCACGAAATGAGAAATAGTGATTTGATTACAGTCATCAATCAATGGGAGAGCGTGGACCGTTGATCTGGCACGACGAAGAACAAAGTCCAATTTTTTGAAGAAGAGATCTGGACTGTTAAATCACCAAGGATCGTGGGCCATCGATCTGGATTATTTTGGAGTTTCGCGAGTTGGGAGTCTCAAGGAAACTCACATTAGGAAATCACAATACGCGAAATCGTGAAGCACCTTTTTGCTTGACCCCTGGTCACAGATGGAGGTCACATTGTCGAAGTATTAAGGGAGGATCTATCACGTCTCTAGGATCCACATCTGATCTAGGTGGATATCGGTGGCCACCCACCTTTTCCAACTAGCTCAAAACTATTTTCTGGCAATTTTGCTAATTTACTATTTTTAGCAGTTTTTAACTTCCGGGGCTATTTTGAGGGCCTAAATGAAGGTTTTTTGAGATATAGCTTATAAATTATATTTGAAGGCATAATTGAGCCCCCAAAATTAATCTCCTCTATGATACCTTTCCAACGGGCTACAATACGCCTAAAATGGAGATCGTATGCAAAAGTTACGACACCGGGAAGTTAATGTTCTAACTTACCCAAACGGGGCCCAAATGACTTTTGGTGCTTCATCTCCTAGGGTTAGGTTTTTGGATGTTTAGGGTTTTTGGCATTCCTATTTATTGTAAAAATTCCTTCAGAGCCTCATTATGATCATCTTCTGGCGAATACTAGGAGTCATCGCATCTCTTCTCAGAGATAAGCCACCACCATTCTAGCGAGTCTTTCACTCTGTATTTTTACAGTCTCTGTACATTTATTTCATTAATATAAATCATGTATTATTGTATATCCATGTTTATGGTTGCATCTCTGATACATTTATGTTATATTATTAAATATCTGTGATATCTCTGTGCATTTCTTTATTATATCTCTGCTCTCATTTCATGTCGAAAATAATCTGGATCAGTGGTATCAGAGCACAAAAGAATCTCATGTATCCAGACTGGTTTAAAACGTCCAACCCTTCCAGCCACATGCTCATGATAGCCTTCCACAAACCGAGCAGCGCGACGTCTCCAGCAAGGCAAGCAACCCACGAAGATTCAGATTCAGCAAACACTTTTTCCTCTCCCCCGAGCAATCAACACAATGGATAGCATTGCTTCCTAAGGAGGGAGGATTGATCCAGGTGGATATCAGTGGCCACCCACCTTTTCCAACTGGCTCAAAACAATTTTCTGGCAATTTTGGTAATTTACTATTTTTAGCAGTGTTTAACTTCCGAGGCTATTTTGAGGGCCTAAATGAAGGTTTTTCGAGATAGATATTCTCAATTATACATGAAGGCATAATTGATACCCCAAAATGAATCTCCTCGATGATACATTTCCAACGGGCTATCATAGGCCTAAAACAGAGATCGTATGCAAAAGTTATGACCCTGAGAGGTTAATGTGCTAACTTACCCAAACGGGGCCCAAATGACTTTTGGCGCTTCATCTCCTAGGGTTAGGTTTTTGGATGTCTAGGGTTTTGGGAATTCCTATTTATTGTAAAAATTCCTTCAGAGCCTCATTGTAATCATCTTCTGGCAAATGCGAGTAGCCATCACATCTCTTCTCAGAGATAAGCTGCCACCATTCTAGCGAGTATTTCACTCTGTATTTTTACAGTCTTTGTACATTTGTTTCATTAATAGAAATCGTGTATTACTATATATCTTTGTTTATGGTTGCATCTCTGATACATTTATGTTATATTATTGAATATCTGTGATATCTCTGTGCATTTCTTTATTATATCTCCACTCTCATTTCGTGCTGAAAATAATCTAGATCAACATCGGAGATCGTCGAGATCGCGAAGTGCTCGTTTGATTAGAGAGTGGTCACAGCCAGTGGTCACATCAATAGAAGATTGCGGAAGGATATAGAAATGCTAGGCTCCATTTCGGAGTTTCGTGTTTCAGGATTTTGGAAGAAACTCATAGCAGGAGGTCACCATATGAGAAATCGTGAAACCACTTTATGTTTAGCATTCGGTCACGGCCAGTGGTCATATGGGATAAACGTGAGACCCTGCAGATGTAATCCAATGGTGCTAGTTAATTGGGAATTTGATCGAAGGGATATTGTTTCACCTCATGGTTAATTATTCAGTTATGATTCAGATAGCAAAACTGAATCATAGTTTTTGGACGTTTGGTGATTCAGTTGTTGATGTGTTTCCTTGGATATTCGAGGTGCAAATGAATAGGTGGGGGAGCATAAAAGAGATATGAAGTGACTGTGTGAGGTTGGTTGTTCTCACTGAAAAATGAGTTGAACTGGGAGAAAGGAAAATCACAGTATGCACAGTGTGAGATCAAACTTAAAGATGTGAAACAGAAGCTGAACAGAACATAAAAGGTGAAGAGAGAAGAATGAACACATACCAAAGAGAATGAGAGGAACATAGAAAGAACAGATAGAAAGAGACAACAAGTCAAGCCAAGTATGAATGGAGAAGAAGAATAGTGAAGCAGAGAAGAATTGCAGAACAAAGAAGAAGTGGTAAGAATTGTTATATCTGTATTGTTGGTTATTCAATCATTTTTTATAATTAGGGAGGTAGGGTAGTTCAAGGGAGGACTGTAGTGCTCTATTATTCATGTTGGTTCTTGATTATTGGAAGTTGAAGCTTTCATCTAGTTGTGGCTAGAAAACAGGGTGGCAGGGTGGTGCTTGGGAAAACACAAAGTTTTTTGTATGCAAGTTGGTGCTTGTATAAGTGGAAGTAGGTTCTTCCATCCAATTGGTGTTGAAACACTCAGGGAGTTGGTGCTTCCTTCTAGTGGGTGCTAGAGAAATTAAAGGGTTGGTGCTCTCAGCAAGTTGAAGCTTGTAAAATAGAGGTAGTAGCCTCACATTGAGTTGGTGCTCAAAGATAGATGATGTACAGAACTTAAAAGACTACCTATCATTCGAAGAAGCAGAGGTTTTCTCCCTTTATGGGTTTCCTCATGGAAATTTGTCTCTGTGTATATCTTATGTGTGATTGATGTTCATTATTTATGTTTTTCATATCTTGTATAATATTGATGGTCACTTGGAAGAGATTAAAAATTGTTTGAATTGTCATATAATTGTTTAATCACAGTAACAACTGATTCACCCCCCCTCTCAGTTGTCTTAGTAATTTCAATAGAGAAAAAATACAATTAATGTCACAAATGTTAACAAAAAGAGTGAAACTGTAAGCACAATGACACAATTGATCAAAAATATGATACCTTTATTATATTTAGAGAAAAATTCACTTGACTCTTTGAGGGGGAAACCTCCAATAGAAAAAATATTGAGTACAAATGAATTCACAATACAACCTTTTCCATGGCTTTTATCCCTATTTATATTATTTCTATCTTCTAGAGAACATTCTAGAGGAAGAACTTTCTAGAGGCAGAGCCTTCTAGTAAGTCTTTTTACATTAGACGTGTTCACATTATTACATATTCTTTATTTACTAATGAAGTCCTTTATTACATATACAAACATATTATATTATCTACTTGATGGGTTAGGTAGGTTAGGACCCTAACATATATTATTAGTGGAATATACAAACTTCTTCTTAGGGAAATTCTTTCTTCCTTTCCATGAACAACCTCCTACATTTAGGGATGGGGAATTTTTATAGGGAGAAAAGTCATTTGATTCCTTCATTTTGGGAAAACCTTTTAGGGGAACATTTTGAATAGAAATAAAAATTTCCACCTCATCAGATTCTTCTCGATTGTCTACAATGTCTATATCCACTAGAGGGTGAGTCTTCATAATAAATTTATTATTTTTCTTATGGGAATCCTTCATTATTAGCACATCTACAAACATTAAAGGCTTCTTATGAGTAGGGATCGTTGAGCCTACATTTTCCTCCCTTATTGTTCCTTTCTCTTCAAACTCACCCTCCATGACTAGCTTTTTTTTAGCACTAGGAGACATACCTTTAGCATGAGAAATATCTTGAATAATTTTATCCATAATAACTTAAGATAGCTCCTCCAATTTTTTTCTTACCTTAAGCAAAGAAGGATTGAGTGGCTTCTTCAAGTAATCCTCTTACTCAACTTCCTCCATACGTTCTTCAACATCATCCTCTTTGTCAAGGACATCCGTCTTTGGGCATGTATGCCTAATATGACCATACATATGGAAAATAGAACAATGGAAAGAGATATTTACATAGCCTATCTCTTGATGATAAGAGCGATACCCTACTTGAATAGCAATTCCTTTTGTAATATCATATAGGGAACTTGTAGAAGATCCTTGTTTGACAAGAAGCTCCCACAAGCTCACAATCTTGTGGGCCAAAAATTGATGCATCTTTGACATGTTTTCTCATTATTTTGGTGACAATCTCATGAAGCCTCTAAAAACACATAAAACAATTTTTAAAATCCTAATTTCTATCTATGAAATAGCCACCTTGTCATGAAGAATACACTTCATTTGGAATTTGGAATCATGCTATAACGTGAGTCATGTGAGTGAGCAATGGTGAGTCTTGTGTGAGGAGGACCAAGGTGTATTGACTAGTAATGATAGAGTTAGGGGTGAGGCACATTGAAGAGTCACAGATGAATGAGGCACATTCAAGAGCATTGTGAGCAATGCATTGTGAGAAACGATGTGAGGTGTCTTGTCAATGTTCAATCATCTTATCCATATACAGTGGGCCCATGGTCTATTTATTTTGTCAAAATAGATCCTTTGTGGAATTCAATTTAGTTTTTTATCATTGGTTTCAAGGCACAACTCATTAGTATGATTTTTGAGAACTCTGCCTTCAATACTGTTAACTACTTGGTTTACCTTGCATGTGGTCTAGAGGCCCTTAAATTAATATTTTAACTCAACATTCCTGGGAACTTTTAACTCCGGACCTGTGAAAATATTTTCTCATTCTTAAGCCAACAAAATCTCACTAGGAAAATTACACGTCTTTTCCCACAAACAACCTTTCCAAATTGGGAAATGTTATATCAATTGCCAATAATATCTGAAAACCACCAAAAGACTCACAACATGCAGCTATGCTGGATTTTAAAGGCTAAGCTTCTACATGTAGCCAAAAAATCAAAATGTAGTGCTTCTTTGTGGTGTGATTCCACCTCCAGCTATTGGCATTACTTTGGTTTCCTTCTTTTGCAGCATTCCTTGGTGGAATGAGAATTGTCAAGGATGGTAGCTGTGTCAAAAGAGGTGAATCAAGCTTACATGGGACCTCCAAATTTCGATGAGTAAATGACAGTAGATGAGTCTGAATTTGACACTAATTCAACCAAGCGTATGGCTCAAAATCACAAATTAATCCCTACCATATTCAACCAAGGAAATAGAGCAAGTTAAAATGCTCCTTATACTTACTAGTTACATGAGAAAATGAGATATATAGGGACCAAACCAACTCCAAAATACCAAATGGAATAGAGAATCTGATTTGAACTAGGAAAACCCATGACTTAATTCAAAAATAAATCGATACACATTTTTTCTTTGCAAGGTTGGAAACCAAAGCGCATCATGATTTAAAGGGGAAAACATAAACTATAAACTGAGGCGATACAATTAATATAAGTATATGGGATGGAGTTACCATTAATTAAAAATTCATTCACAATGTGCCACACTATTCCAAAAACCAATCCAACTCAAATCAGAACTCCATATATATGTAAATTCACTAAATTGAAAAAACTACATTCAAATTTCACATTTAACGAATATTTTTCTATTAAGCTGAAGAGATAATTACAGCTCAATGAGATACACAGATTGTTTGTGTATTGTTACTCAACAACATTACAAGTTGCATATGGCCATGGATCAGAGACACCTTCGCTCAGTGTAGACAAGATCAATAACTTCTTCGTCCACCAAACTTCAAGCAAGTTGCCCTCTTTGATATTTCATTTATGCCACTGTTCTCCCCAATTCTCCATCATCTCTCCCTTTATTCACTACAACCCTCATTGTTTTAATGGGTTTCCTTTGGAAGGCCAACCGTCATAGTTGTTCATGTCACTTTACCATTGTGCCAAAAGACAAAATTAAATTAAATAAAAAAACACGTTTATTTACAAAATTTACAAGCATTTGTCAAGATCCAATGCAGATCACACCTCCCCATTTGAATTATTTTGGTCTCCAAAATTTGGACCATTAAGGAGAAAAAAACACAAGGCCTCCATTTGCCTCTACATATCCACCATTCCATTGTTGACGAAGGTGTCATGTTTCCTACTGTTCTGCCCTTGTTTCGCTACTAGTTATGCTCTCTCTCTCTCTCTCTCTCTCTCTCTCTCTCTCTCTCTATGTGTGTGTGTGTGTGTGTTAGGTAGTTATAGAGGTAGTGGGAGGGCCCAGAGGGCCCATAGTGATAACAGTGGAGGCCATTCAATGTAAGGTGGAGTAGGTCCACTATATTATTAAACAAGTCCCACTATGGTAGTTAGATATAATAAATGGGTAGTTAGATATAATAAATGTAAGAGGACTTCTTAGAAGGTTCTACTTCTAGAAGATTCCTCCTCTAGAATGTTCTTAGGTGATGGTAGCACTATATAAAAGGGTTCAAGCAATGTAATCAGACATGAAGAAAAGTATTGTATTTGAGTGATAGCTCAATAGGAGGATGCCCCCTCAAAGAGACAATTTAACAAGAGAGGCAAGTGAATATACACAATAGATCCATACAACAATATAAAAGAAACCACATTTTTATTATAAGAAAACCCTTGAGGTAGGAAAAAACCATACAATGGATCATATTATGGAATGGATCCTCTCTTGTTCACTTTCCTCTTCAAGGGGTCATCGTCTTATTGAGCTAAAACTCCAAATACAATATTTCTCTTCATGCCCCATTACATTGCTTGAACCATTTTATATAGTGCTACCATCACCTAAGAACATTCTAAAGGAGGAATCTTTTAGAAGTAGAACCTTCTAAGAAGTCCTCTTACATTTATTATATCTAACTACCATAGTGGGCCTTATTTAATAATATAGTGGACCTAGTCCACCTTACATTCAATGGCCTCCACTATTATCACTATGGGCTCTCTGCGCCCCCCCCGCCCCCCCATTACCTCTCTATCTACCTAACATTCCATCTCCCTTGTGAAAGTTTTGTCCTCAACACTTGATGTACAACCATATACCAGGGTCCCATGGATAAGTGTGGGCCATAGTGTTGAAGTAGACTAGAGAACCCGGGTCCCATTGAGAAATGGAAGCCACCATGTTGAAGTAGTCCAACCGTCATTGTAAACTAGGGTCCCATGTCCAATTTCTTATGTGAATTCCACATGGAAGATACCGGCACCCCATAACCAACTGAAAATGATGCTCCCGATACTAACACCTATCATGTGGATCCAAATAAGAATATCCATCCACATAGTGGGAAAGGGTCAAAGATGAATCTGGAAGGAACAATAACTTTGTAGAATATGCAAGCTGGACACTGGTAATCATAACTATCTCCTGATGTGTCACATTGATGTTCTATATAGAAGGTAGAGTAGAGTTATCAAATAAAATATGGAAGTGGATGTCATCCTAGAAATGACAACTGTCCATATACCAATCATCACAATCATCATCCAAATCATACCAAGCATACACTTCTTGATGATATTCATTCATGATGTCTACCATAAGATATATCTCTTGAATGAGAGTTAATGATCGTTAACTATTTTGATAATGATATATGTGGTCTTGTATATCATCTTTGAATGCTTCAATAATGTGTAGAATTTCCCTAAGTTGAGAGTGTATATCCATTGGAAACACCACATATAATATACCAAAAGAAAACACTTAAAATGATTTATCCAATGGCACTGATTTGGTAGCAATTTGAGCACTCTATGAAAATTTATGAACTCTGCAGTCTTGTCACCGTCATGGAAAAAAAATAAAAAAAAAATAGAGCAAGGGTTTAAAAATAAATTATTGCAGAAAATTGTGGCTTTTTCGGGAAAAACCTTGAAAAACTATTGAATTTAAAATGATCATAACTTTACTTCCCGAACTCTGTTTCGGCTGATTTGTTTTTTAAATTGGGTATTTTTTCGAGAGGAATTCAAATACCCAATTGTTTTTTCCAAATTCAACTCATAAAGCTTCATATATGAACCTGAAGTGCGTCGCCCTCTTTTTTCTTCCTTAGAAAAAATTCTGCGAAAAGAGCAAAAAAATTCCCTTCTTTGGTCAAGGAAAGTGATTTGATACCACTTGTTATGTACCTAAGTAGATGTGAAAATATAATCACCACAAATATTGA
>ML780683.1:681787-704531 GCA_009831015.1 Picea engelmannii | reverse complement strand
GGGGGGGGGGGGGCAGAGGGCCCATAGTGATAACAGTGGAGGCCATTCAATGTAAGGTGGACTAGGTCCACTATATTATTAAACAAGGCCCACTATGGTAGTTAGATATAATAAATGGGTAGTTAGATATAATAAATGTAAGAAGATTTCTTAAAAGGTTCTACTTCTAGAAGATTCCTACTCTAGAATGTTCTTAGGTGATGGTAGAACTATATAAAGGGGTTCAAGCAATGTAATGGGACATGAAGAAAAGTATTTTATTTGAGTGGTATCTTAATAGGAGGATGCCCCCTCAAAGAGGCAAGTGAACAAGAGAGGCAAGTGAATATACACAATAGATCCACAGAGCAATATAAAAGAAACCACATTTTTATTATAAGAAAACCCTTGAGGTAGTGAAACACCATACAATGGATCCTATTATGGAAGGGATCCTCTCCTGTTCACTTGCCTCTTCAAGGGGGATTCATCCTAATGAGCTTAAGCTCCAAATACAATATTTCTCTTCATGTCCCATTACATTGCTTGAATCCCTTTATATAGTGATGCCATCACCTAAGAACATTCTAGAGGAGGAATCTTCTAGAAGCTTAACCTTCTATTAAGTCCTCTTACATTTATTATATCAAAATACCCATTTATTATATCTAACTACCATAGTGGGCCTTATTTAATAATATAGTGGACCTAGTCCACCTTACATTGAATGGCCTCCACTATTATCATTATGGGCCCTCTAGACTCCCCACTACCTCTCTAGCTATCTAATATTCCACCCCCCTTATGAAATCGTTGTCATCAACACTTGATGTACAACCATATACCAAGGTCCCATGGATAAGTGTGGACCATAGTGTTGAAGTTTACTAGAGAACTAGGGTCCCATTGAGAAATGGAATCCACCATGTTGAAGTAGTCCAACTGCCATTGTAAACTAGGGTCCCATGTCCAATTTCTCATGTCAACTCCACACGGAAGATACCAACACCCCATAACCAACTGAAAATGATGCTACCAATACTAACACCTATCATGTGGATCCAAATAAGAATATCCATCCACATAGTGGGAAAGGGTCAAAGCGGAATCTGGAAAGAACAATACTGTTGTAGAATATGTAGGGTGGAAACTAGTAATCATAACTAGCTCCTGATGTGTCACATTCATGTTCTCTATAGAAGGTGGAGTAGAGTCATCAAACAAAATATGGAAGTGGTTGTCATCCCAGAAATGACATATATCCATATACCAATCATCACAATCATCCTCCAAATCATACCAAGCATACACTTCTTGATGATATTCATTCTTGATGTCTTCCATAAGATATCTCTCTTGAAGGAGAGCCAATGATTGTTGACTATTGTGATAACGATCTATGTGGTCTTTTATATCTACTTTGAATGCTTAAATCATGTGTATAATTTCCCTGAATTGAGAGTGCATATTCATTGGAAATACCACATATAATATACCAAAAGAAAACTCTTAAAATGATTTATCCATTGGCACTGATTTGGTAGCAATCTGAGCACCCTATGAAAAGTTATGAACTATGTAGTCTCGTCTTCATCATGAAATAAAACCCAAAAAATAGAACAAGGGTTTAAAAATAAATTACTGCAGAAAGTTGTGGCTTTTTCTAGAAAAAACCTGAAAAATAGTTGAATTTAAAATGCTCATAACTTTACTTCTTGGACTCTGTTTCGGCTTATTTGTTTTTTGAAATTTGGTATTTTTCTGAGAGGAATTGAAATACCCAAAAACAATTTCCAAATTCATCTCATAAAGCTTCATATATGAACCTAAAGTGCGCTGCCCTCTTTTTCTTCCCTTGAAAAAATTCTGCAAGAAGAGAAAAACATTATTCCCTTCTTTGGCCAAGGAAAGTGCTTTAATACCACTTGTTATGTACCTAAATAGATTTACAAATATAATCACCACAAATACTTAATACAAAATATATCCACAGAGCAATATTAAAGAAACCACACTTTTATTATAAGAAAACCCTTGAGGTAGGGAAACACCATACAATGGATCATATTATGGAAGAGATCCTCTCCTTTTCACTTGTCTCTTCGAGGAAGCTTCCTCTTATGAGATTCAGCTCCAAATATTTCTCTTCATGTCCCATTACATTTCTTTAACCTTTTTATATAGTGCTACCATCACCTAAGAACATTCTAGAGGATGAATCTTCTAGAAGCTGAACCTTCTAAGAAGTCCTCTTACATTTATTATATCTAACTACCATAGTGGGCCTTATTTAATAATATAGTGGACCTAGTCCACCTTACATTGAATGGAATCCACTATCTCTATGTGCTTTGATGAGGTATTCCTTTTGACCCTTGACCAAACAATACTTGTTTTCTCTCTTATAGAAGGTAGCATGCCTCTCCCACAAGTATGGGCTACCAAACATCACTCTACAGGCATCCAATGATGCAACTTCACACTCTACCTCATAATATAGCCAACACTAATGGAAAACTTGATCTTTCATCTCTGAGTGATTCTCATGACAGTTTTCCCTTGCAACCATACTAGTGAAATTGGTCGCACTAGAATGGGGGTTTCTAGACCAAGCTCATCAACTAATGTTTTGGAAACTAGATTACATTGAGAACCACTATCAAGCAAGGCATTTACCTTTTGGTTCTTCACTTGAGCTTTGATTTGGAATAACACATGTTTATCTCCACTCACCTTTGTGGTGCCAGCTACAACTTTTTCCATATCAGAGGTGCTTTCTACCACTTCTTATTTTGTCTTGGTAGCTACCTTTGATTTCCCCTTGTACTTTAGCCACTTTGGATGCAATTCCAAATGAAGTTTCCAACTCTTATATTTCTTTTATCCATCTGCATCTCAATATTTGCAATGCTTATTAGGATCCATCCTTTTCTCAACTGTGGCTACCATATTCTTTTCTATTTTCTTGTTGGTTTCTTCTTGTCCCATGTGTCGTTGTCCTTTCTTGGAGTCCAACTCAATGCAAAAATCCTTCCTACTTTCCTCATCTATGATTTTCACACCATGAAGTTGCAATTGTCTTCAAGTATGGTTGAAAAGTACTCCAAGGTACTTCATAACCACTCTTTGTTGTTCCAAAGAGATACCCAACTGGATGGACTGCCTCTTAAACTTAGAAGTGCATTCTTGCACTCCTTGTTCTTTTTCTTGCCGAAGGTACTACCACTTCATGAGTTTCTCCTCTTCGTAACCTATGGGATAGAATTGTGACTTCAATAATGCGTTGAATTCCTCCCATTTTATCACCATGGCCTTCTTACCTATCCTAATGGCATCCACATAAATCTCCCACCATGGCAAAGCATGTTTGGTCATCTTCAAGCGGACAAAGTAGATCTACTGTGTTTTGTGTATTTGCTAAAGACCAAAGTAAACTTCCAATTGTTTCAACTAGCTATCCAAGACTTCAACATTAGTTTTTCCATAAAATATGGGTATTTCAAGATTCAATTCAACTTTGAAAGGAACACTGGAAGATGAAGAAAAAAAAAATTTCTTAACTAAGTTTCCAAGTGTCTCTCCTTTGGAACCTTTTGGGCCAAACTTTTGTTCTTCATTCTCAGTCTTTGTTGAGTGTGCTTCCTTACCCTTCATTAGTAGTAGTTGTGTCACCAATGTTGTAAATGTAGCAATTCCTTGCTCCAGTCGAGCTAATTTGACCTCCAGGTCTTCCCTGTCATCTCCTCCATGATGATTCCCCATCATTGATGGTCCTCTGCTTCTTTGTAGATTTGGAAACAATTCTTGTCCATTGTTTCGGTATTGGTTGCAGGTGTTTACTATGCAAGTTTTCTCCAAGTCTTTGAAACCTGCTCTAATACCATCTAATCCATAAATGGCGGGCCTATGGCCTATCTATTTCATCAACACATATCATTTATGGAATTCAATTTAGCTTTCTATTAATTGGTTTTAAGGCTCAACTCATTGATATGGTTTTCAAGAAATCGACCTTCAAGCTTGTTAATTACTTGGTTTACCTTGCTTGTGTTCTAGCGGCCCTTGAATTGATATTTTAACTGAGAATTCCTGGGAACTTTTAACTCCAGTCCTGTGAAAATATTTTCTCATTCTCAGGCCAACAAAATATCGCTAGGAAAACTACACATCTTTTCCCACAAATAACATTTCCAAATTGGGCAATGTTCTGTCAATTGTCAATAATATCTAACAACCACCAAAAGACTCACAGTGTGCACCTATACTGTATTTTAAAGGCTAAACTTTTTCTTGTAGACAAAAAAACAAAAACACAATGCCTCTTTGTGTCCTAATTCCACCTCCAACTGTTGACATTCCTTTGGTTTCCTTATTTTTCATCATTTCCCAATGGAATGAGAACTGTCAGGGATAGAAGTTGTGTCAAAACAAATGAATCGATCTTACATGGGACCTCCAAATGTGAATGAGTAAACGATTGTAGATGAGTCTGGATTTGACTCTGATTCAACCAAGCGTATGGATCAAAACCACAAATTTATCCTTTCCAGTGTTCCCATTAAGGATAAATGCATTCACAATATGCCACACCATTCTAATAATCAATCCAACTCAAACCAAAACTCCATGTATATGTACATTCATAAAATTGAAAACAACTACATACAAATTTCATGTTAAATGAAGATTTTTTTATCAAGCTCAAGAGAAAATTACAATGGGTTAATTCGTACACAAATTTTGTGTATCGTTACTCACTGACAATACAAGTTGCAGATGGAAATGGATCAGAGACACATTCTCTTATTTTAGACAGGCTCAATAACTCCTTCATCCACCAAACTTCAAGTAGGTTTCCCTCTTTGAGCTTTCATTCATGCCACAATTCTCCCAAATCCTCCTTCATCTCCCCCTTTATTCACTACAATCCTCATTGTTTTAATGGGTTTCCTTTGGAAGGCCAATCATCATAGTTGTTCATTTCACCTTCCCATTGTGCAAAAAGACAAAATAAAACGAAATAAAACAAAACATGTTTATTTACAAAATTTACAAGCATTTGTCAAGATCCAATTCGTATCATCATCTCAACATCGTGAGAATTCGTGAGCAACTACCAACATTTTTCATTTTCAAATATAAAAAAAAATCAATATTTATCGGTTTAATTAAAAAAGAAACCAATACACATTTTTCTTTGCAAGGTTGAAAACCCAAGTGCATCATGATTTAAAGGGGAAATCATAAACTATAAACCGAGGCGATCTTAATGAAAAAAAAAATTATGGGATGGTGTTCCCATTAATTAGAAATGAATTCACAATGTGCCACACCATTCCATAAACCAATTCAACTCAAATCAGAACTCCATATATATGCAAAGTCACAAAATTGAAAAAAACTACATACAAATTTCACATTTAACGATTATTTTTCTATTAAGTTCAGGAGATAATTACAACGGGGTGAGATACACACATTGTTTGTGTATTGTTACTCACCAACAATACAAGTTGTAGATGGCCATGGCTTAGAGACACCTTTTCTTAGTGTAGAAAGGCTCAATAACTCTTTCGTTCACCAAACTTCACGTAGGTTTCCCTCTTTGATATTTCACTTATGCCATTGTTCTCCCCAATTCTCCCTCATCTCTCCCTTTATTCACTACAACCCTCATTGTTTTAATGGGATGCCTTTGGAAGGCCATTCATCATAGCTCTCTACATGTGTCTAATGATGCAACTTCTCAATCTACCTTATAATATAGCCAACACTGATGACAAAATTGATCTTACATCTCTGAGTGATTCTCATGACAGTTTTCCCTTGCAACCATACTAGTGAGTTTGGCTACATTAGATTGTGGTTTTCTAGACCAAGCTCATCAAATTACATTGAGAACCACTATCGAGAAAGGCATTTACCTTTCGGTTCTTCACTTGAACATTGATTCAGAATAGCATATGTTTATCTCCACTCACCTTTGTGGTGCCAACTATGACTTCATCCATATCAGAGGTTGTTTCTACCGCTTCTTCTTTTGTCTCGGTAGCTACCTTTGATTTCCCCTTGTACTTATAGCCACTTTGCATGGAATTCTGAATGAAATTTCCAACACTTCTCTTCTATCTATCCATCTACATATCAATGTTTGCAATGCTTATTAGGATCCCTCGTTTTCTCAATTGTGACTGCCATCTTCTTATCTCTTTTCTTGTTGGTTTCTTCTTGGCCCATGTGTTTTTGTCCTTTCTTGGAGTCCAACTCAATGAAAAAATCCTTCTTACTTTCCTCATCTATGCTTTTCACACCATGAAGTTGAAATTGTCTTCATATATGGTTGGAAAGTCCTCCAAGGTACTTCATCACCACTCTTTGTTGTTCCAGAGAGATACCCAACTGGATGGCTTGCCTCTTTAACTTAGAAGTGTATTCTTGCACTCCTTGTCCTTGTTCTTGGCGAAGGTACTACCACTTCATGTGTTTCTCCTCTTTGTAACCTATGGGATAGAATTATGACTTCAACATGTGTTTAAGTCCTCCCATTTAATCACCATGGCCTTCTTTCCTATATTTAGGGCATCCACATAAATATCCCACCATAACAGAGCATGTATGGTCATCTTCAAGTAGGCAAAGGAGATCTACCATGTTTTGTGGATTTTCTAAAGACCAAAGTAAACCTCCAATTGTTTCAACCAACTATCCAAGACTTTAGCATTAGTTTTTCCATCAAACATGGGTATTTCAAGCTTTTCTTCAACTTTGAAAGGAACACTAGAAGATCAAGAAAATTCATTGTCATTACCTGAGTTTCCAAGTATCTCTGCTTTGGAACCTTCTAGACCATCCTTGTGTTCTTCATGCTCAGTCTTTGTTGAGTGTGATTCCTTACCCTTCATTAGTAGCAGATGTGTCACCAACTCTATCAATGTAGCAATGCCTTGCTCCAGTCAAGCCAATCTGACCTCCTGGTCTTCCCTGTCATCTACTTCACTGTGGTTCCCCATCATTGATGTTACTATGCTTCTATGTAGGTCTAGCAACAATGCTTGTCCATTGTTTCGGTACTGGTTGCAAGTATTTACCATGTAATTTTTCTCCATGTCTTTGAAACCTACTTTGTTACCATATGATGCAGGAGCATCACCAGCAAAGCACGAGTGGAGGACAGCTAGATGTAGTAGTGGGAATTTTGAATAATTTTAAATTTTGAAGAAGGCATATCACACAAATCTTTTGAAGGAGTTGTAATTAAAGAACATCTTTAATGCTATGGATCTGGATGACTTCATGAAGATATCGAAGAATGTATTTTCGTTTAATGAAGCTGAGTGCAGTACAAATTCGATGTGTTTGATCTTATCTATCTGTCATAGATATTTATTGTAATAAATTCTAGTAGTTGATAGCTTTTAATTCGATAAGATATCTCTAGAATAGTTGGAGGGAAGAGATCGAAGATCCCCTCTTGTATAAGGCTTTGTATTGTTTCCCAAAAGAGGCTGTTGAGAGTTTTTGTTGTTAGGCTACTGAAATTTTTTGTTGTTGGCACTCTAATTATTGAGAGTTGTTTCCATTGTAGTTGAGAGTCGAGAGCTACCGAGGAGCAGTATATGAACATATGTATATTTCAGTTGAATGATTATAACAAAGGAGCATTATCCCAAATGCATGGTGTTGTTGTGTCTATCCGAATGAATGAATGGTAGACTCTCAGTTTATTTGCAATTCTTTGTTATTTCTTGTTCTTGTGTTTATGAATGCATTTACATGGTCAAATGTATGAATCTATGAATTTTTAAATAAGTTTGAATTTTTAAATAAGTTTGAATTTTTAAAGAGTCTATTTCGACTCGCGAGCTTAGAAGAGATAACATGAAATTTATATAGGTGCAAGAAGTGCATAACATCCACAAGGTGTGCATGACAAAGCCCATTTTGTCTTTGAAAGTTTTGGAGAGATGGCTTGAAGGAAGCTTTTCTGCAAGGAGTGCATGACAGAGCCTTTTGACTCAAAATCTCAGGAGGAGTAGCGTAATTTGTCCACAAAGAGGCTATATTGTAGAGGAAGACCTATTGCAAGGAATGCACAAGCTGAAATTCGACCAAGTGTCAAACAGGGTATTCAAAGGAAGAAAACGTTTGAGTAAGAACAAGCTCAGGAGGAAGAACAGTGAGAAATCTTCAAAGAGAGGAGTCCTTTGAGGTTTCCCAGAATCAACAAAGCGAGAACCTTCCAGGAGGGATTGGGATCATTCTAGACCATCAGATTTGGGGAGAGTTGCATGGGGAATTAGTCGTGAGGTGTTTCATAATTTCAAAGTTCGGAGAGTTTCGAAGTGTTGAGGAGCAGGATCATCGAAGTCGTGAGGAAAATCTTAATCATTAGTTGCAAGGAGATACGTGGAAGCGAATTAGAGAATCTGAGAGTTAGAGGTCCGGAGGAGTGGGGTGTGGAGTGAGTGAAATATTCGTGAAGTCATGAAGCCCAAAGTACAGTTGGAACGTCAGATCCATGGAGACACGTGGCAGAGGTCTATGGATTCAGGGAAAGGTGTTTCGGGAGGAAACAAAGGAGGAGGTTGCAATATTTCCAAAGGCCGAAGTGATGAAGGGATTCACCCGAGGATATAGCCTGCAGTCATAGAGGAGAAAGAGTCTAGTGTGAAGATAGTACTCACAAATTGGTGTTTCCAAGCGCCAGGGAGCGGAGTCGCAAGTAGTCCCAAATTCCAGGTGACATCAAGGGGACCTGTGAGTGTATCACTTTTTTAGGGTTTGTTGAAGGCTTGAAGAACCAATTTGGTTCCAGGAGTTTGAAGATCCAAGACTGGGAGGTCACAGAATCCCTAGGAGAGAAGGGGGTTGTGTCGTCAAGTGGTATTAGAGCTTGAATCTATTTTCAGGTAAGACAAAGGAGACGAAGAAGTAGGATGATATCATTGAGTGGTACCAGATACATCAACACAATGTCGCCAAGGAGACATTCATAGCCACTCGTAGAAAATAGAGATATGGAAAGGGATATGAAAGAACTTAGAGCAAGGATAGATGCCATGGAAATAGTACAAAGGAGAGCACCTGATGTTGGAGACGCCAGTGATGCAGAGAATGAAGAAGTGGAAGTTGAAGAAGTTGTAGCAGAGGGTGTTGTAGAAGAGAGCTTGCTGAAAGCGGTTGTCAAGTTGGGACATAGAGAAAATATAGACATCCTAATGTATGAAGGTAATTTGGATGTCGAAGAATTGCTTGATTGGATACGAGCAATGGACAAGTATTTCAACTATGAAGACGTCGATGAGGAGAAAAAGGTGAAACATGTTGTCAATAGGTTGAAAGGACATGCAACATTGTCATGGGATGAACTGAAGGCTGACAGGAGAATAAAGGGAAAACAAAATATCAAGAGCTGGGATTGAATGGTAGCCAAGCTAAATGCCAAATTCATACCCAAGGACTACCAGATAAATTTGTTAAGGATATTAGAGAACCTGATACAGAAAGGAATGATTGTGAAGGAGTAGACAGAGGAGTTCTACTGACTGAACATCAGGGATGGACAAAGAGAATGAGATGATGAAAAAGTTGACAGATACATCAATGGCCTGAGATATGAAATCCAGGACAAAATCAACACGATGACAGTGAGGACAGTGGAGGATGCGTACCAAATTGCACTGAAAGCAGAGGAGAAGTTGGCCAGAAGGTAGAGTCAACAAAGAAAAGGTAGAGGTTTAAACAGAGGCAAAGGAGTTGCCCATGACAAGGCATAGAAGCCCAAAGGTGAGACAGAGAAGCCACATAGTCACTCTGAGAGAGGAGGAAGTTCCTGAGGAAGACAGATTTGCGGTAGAAACTATTTTCCTAGAGGAAGAGGAAGAGGCATAGGAGGTGAATTAAAGTGTTATGCATGTGGAAAGGTAGGACAAATGTCTTGGGAATGTCCTGAGAGAAATAAAGAAGGAGATGAAGCTCACATTTCGGAAGCGCAGAAGTGATATGTTGAAGTGAAAGGTGAGGAAGATGGGAGATCTTTGATGATGAAGAAAGGTATCTTAAAGCCAGGGCCAGAGGTTGAAAAGGCAGTACAGAGGAACAATTTGTTTAGGACATCTTGCAAGACTAAATAGAGAGTATGCAAGGTTATAATTGATAGTGGGAGCACTGATAATTTAGTATCCATAGAGATGGTGGAGAAATTGGAGCTAGAGACGACTACACATCCAACATCGTATAAAGTCTCATGGTTGCAGAAAGGTCATCAGGTAACCGTAACTAAACAATGCCTATTTGAATTTAAAATAGAAGGATATAGAGATGAGATTCTGTGTGATGTGATTCCCATGGATGTATGTCATGTTTTGTTGGGAAGACCATGGTAGTACGAAGGGAATGCCATTCATGATGGGAGGATAAATGATTATACCTTGGGGAAGAATGGTAGGACACATATGTTGTTGTCAATTGAGGAAAAGAAAGTGAAGGAAGAAGCCAGCACGAGCATACTTCTCATGAGTGGGAATGAACTTCTAAGTGAATTTAAGAAGGAACAAGAGATGTGGTTTGTTGTGGTGAGGAAGCCGAAAGTTATCCTTACAAGTACTTCTATGGAGGATCTTCCTGAGGAAATTCAGGAGTTGTTGGAAAATTTTGTTGACATAGTAGTGGATAAATTTCCAAGCTCTTTTCCACCTATCATAAGTATCAACCATCACATTGACTTGATACTAGGAGCAAGCCTACCAAACAAAGTAGCATATAGACTGACACCTCAAGAGAATGAGGAGGTAAAGAGATAAGTTCAGGACTTGCTAGACAAAGGTTTGGTCAGAGAAAGCTTGAGTCCATGCGCAGTACCAATTGTGTTGAGTTCGGAGAAGGATGGAGGATGGAGAATGTGTACAAACTCAAGGGCCATAAATGAGATCACCATTAGGTACAGATTTCCATTTCCAAGGATGGATGACTTAATGGATTGTTTAAGTGGAGCGAACTATTTTTCAAAGATATATTTGAAAAGTGGATATCACCAGATAAGGATGAGAGAAGGTGATGAGTAGAAAACAACCTTCAAGACAAATGAGGGATTTTATGAATGGCTTGTTATGTCGTTTGGCTTAAAAAATTCCCCAAGTACTTTCATGAGGTTGATGAATGAAGTGTTGAAGGATTTCATTGGTAAGTTTGTGATCGTATATCTGGATGATATATTGGTCTTCAGTAAAATTGAAGAAGAGCATCTGAGGCGCTTAACAATAGTGATGAGTAGGTTGCAATGGGCGAAGCTATTGATAAATTTAAAGAAATCCTCTTTCATGAAGACAAAACTCATTTATTTGGGTTTTGTGATATCTTTGAATGAATTGAATATGGATCTAGAAAAGGTGAAAGAAATCAGAGAATGGTCATCACCAATGAGTATATTTGAGGTGAGAAGTTTCCATGGATTAGCGAGTTTCTATCGGAAGTTCATCATAAATTTCAGAGAAATCAGTGCACAGATGATGGATATAGTGAAGAAAATACATAAGTCTTTCAAATGGACAGAAGAGGCTGAGAAGGGCTTCAATATATTGAAGGAGAAGATAACAGAACAACTGATTTTGGTTTTGACGGATTTCTGGAAGACATTTAAGGTGAGATGTGATGCGAGTGGAGTTGCAATTAGAGCAATCTTGAGCCAAGATAATAGACATGTTTCATATTTAAGTGAGAATTTGAATGATGCTAAGAGAAAATACTCCACATATGTTAAGGAATTCTATGCCATAATTCAAGCCTTGAAGAAATGGAGGCACTATCTCGTTCCTAAAGAGTTTGTTTTGTATAGTGATAATCAGGCTTTACAATTCATAACCAGACAAGAGAAGTTATACCAGAGACATGCCAAGTGGATAGAGTTTAGGAAAAATTTCACTTTTTTCATTAAACATATTTCTGGTAATGCTAACAAGGTTGTTGATGCATTGAGCAGGAGATGTCTAATTCTGCAGGAATTTCAAGTGAAGACCTTGGGGTTTGAACACCTTAAGGAAATGTATCATGATAATCCATATTTCAAAGAAGCATATGAAGCATGTGTGAATCATGTGCTCAGAGACAGAAGCCAATGGGCCAAATATCTGATTCAGGACGGGTTGTTGTTCACAGGGTGTCAATTGTGCATACCAAAGTGTTCGATGAGGGAGAATTTGTTGAAGGAAAAGAATACTGGGGGTATAGCTTGACATTTCGGCCATGAAAAAACATTTGCACAGTTGAATAGTTCATATTCTTGGCCATGTATGAGGGAAAACGTGAATAATTTTGTGAATATATGTAAGATTTTCCTGTATGCAAAGGGAAAGAAGCAGAATATTGGGTTGTATCAACCGTTGCCTATTCCAGAGAGGCCTTGGGATGCAATAAGCATGAATTTCATGTTGGGATCACCAAGAACACAAAGAGGAAGCGATTCCATATTTGTGTTAGTTGACATATTTTCAAACATGACACACTTTATCCCATGGCAGAAGACCAGTGATGCAATGCACGTTGCTAACTTGTTTTTTAAGGAATTTGTAAGACTCCATGGATTTCCCAAAAGTATTGTTTCAAACGGGGATACCAAATTTGTTGGTCATTTATGGAGAACATTGTGGAATAAGTTGGGAACATAACTGTCCTTTAGTTATGCATATCACCCACAAATGGATGGACAAGAAGTAGTGAATATAAACACAGAGATGATAAACATAGGAGAAAACTTCAATTTGAAGTTGGAGATCAAGTTCTAGCACATCTTAGGAAGGAGAGGTTCCCAAGAGGAACATATAATAAACTAAAGATGAAGAAGATAGGACCATGTAAAATCCTAAGAAAATTTGGTGAAAATGTTTATGAAATAGAGCTACCAGGAGATGTGGGTATATCACCCATATTCAACATTGCAGACCTGCAACCTTACAGGGAAGATGAAGCTGGAGGACCCAAGGAGAAGAAGGAGATCCAATGGAAAAAATAGATGCCTGTAGTAGAAAATCCACAGATGGAGCAGATCGTAGATCGATGAATTAGTAAGAAGACCATAAGGAAAACATATTTTGAGTATTTGGTAAAATGGAAAGGACGCCCAATATAAGATGCTAGTTGGGTAAGTGAAGCAGACATCTAGAAGCATGGAAGGTCAGTGTAGAAGCTCATGGACAGGATTCCATGAATTTTTCAGCCAGAGGAGTATGATGCAGGAGCATCGCCAGCAAAGCACAAGTGGAGGACAGCTAGGCGCACTAGCGTGCATTTTGAAGAATTTTAAATTTTGAAGAAGGTGTATCATGCAAATATTTTGAAGGATTTGTAATTAAAGAAAATATTTAATGCTATGGAGTTTGATGATTTCATGAAGACATTGAAGAATGTATTTTCTTTTAATGAAGCTGAGTGCAGTACAGATTCGATGTGTTCGATCTTATCTGTCTGTCATAGATATTTATTGTAATAAATTCTACTAGTTGATAGATTTTAATTCGATAGGATAGATCTAGAATAGCTGGAGGGAAGAGCTTGAAGAGCCCTCTTGTACAAAGCTTTGTATTGTTTCCCAGAAGAGGCTCCTGAGAGTTGTTGTTGTTAGGTTGCTGAAAATTGTTGTTGTTGGCACTCTAGTTATTGAGATTTGTTGCCATTGTAGCTGAGAGTTGAGAGCTATCGAGGAGAAGTATATGAACATATGTATATTTTAGTTGAATCAATATAACAAAGGATCATTATCCCAAATGCATGGTGTTGTCGTGTCTATCTGAATGAATGAATGGTAGATTGTCTATTTATTTGCAATTCTCTGTTATTTCTTGTTCTTGTGTTTATGAATGCATTTACATGGTCAAATGTATGAATCTATGAATTTTTAGATAAGTTTCAATTGTTTGTCTTCTACGAGCAAGTGCAAGTGTGCATAGGGTTTGCAAGGTGTGCATTGACAGAGTCTGTTTCAACTCATGAGCTCGGAAGAGATAATGTGAAACATATATAGATGTTATTAGAATATGATGGATGTGCTCGTTTAACCATAGAAAATATCACTATTGTCACCCAACCATAGGCCGAAGCCACCCTCCGAGCACCTTAACCTTGACAAAGAATCATTCTAGAAGAAAACCCTAGGCTAGATAGACAAAAAAAGGGTAGTGCACCTTTCTCCAAGGATAATGCACCAAACAAGAGTTGATCAGAGGGTTTTCTATACAACCTATAGCAAACCCGTTGTTTGATAGCTGCAATACATTTCCCTCATAAAAGAGGGTTTCCTTCTAGGGCAAAAAACCCTAACATAATATCTATCATTAGATATGCAACCTTATAATGAACGGTCCAAATTTACAATGAAATTACAGTATACATTTACAAGGAAATTTTTCCTTTGGGGGCCCGCTTGTCCCCAGACCTCCCAGCTGGGGGGATAGCCCCCTCGGACCCCACAGAGGGGGTACTCCCCCCTCTACACTCCCCTGCGTGGAAGAGTGTACATACTTCTAGGGTGTAAATACTTCATGGGGTATAAACACGACTGAAATTAAAAGACCTCTGAATCAGGAAGATAATCAGGCTCCACAACCAACAATCTCCCACTTGGAGACTGATCTCAACAACTCCATCGTTGCTACATATGTTGGACTCTGAACCTTCATGGACCTGGAAAATTTCTCATCTTCATATTCATTCTTGAAGACCAACTGAAACTGGGCAGGAACTCAGTTTCTCCTTGGTTACTCCCTTTGTTAACATGTCTGTAGGATTCTGGCTAGTGTGTATCTTTTCCAACCTCAAATGTCAATCTTCCAAGGTGGATCGTATGAAGTGGTACCTCAACTATATATTCTTATTCTTTGAATGGAATGCTAAGTTCTTTGCAAGATGAATGGCACTCTCACTGTTACAGTACAACCTGCTATTCTCTTGCTTCTTTCCCAATTTTTCCATAAACCTCTGTAACCAAATCATCTCTTTACTAGCCTCTATAGTAGCAACATACTCTGCCTCTATTGTTGAGAGTGAAACAACCTTTTGCAATTTTGAAATCCAACTTACTGTTATTCCACCTATGGTAAACACATATGTTGTGGTACTCCTCCTGCTATCTTTATCACCTACCATATCTGAATCAACATATCCTTGTAGAACAGTTTCTGAACCTCCAAAACATAATGCATGATTAGCAGTACCTCTCAAGTATATGAGAATCCACTTTACTACCTCCCAATGTTCTTTACCTGGATTGTTCATATATCTTCTCACAACTCCCACTACATGTGCAATATCTGGTCTTGTACAAACCATTGCATACATCAAGCTACCAACTGTTAATGAATATGGGACCCTGGAGATGTATTCTATCTCCTCCTATGTCTTGGGACACATTTCCTTAGTTAATTTGAAATGGCTAGCCAAAGGTGTACTAACTGGTTTTGCATTCTGCATTCTAAACCTCTCCAATACCTTCTCTGTGTACTCACCCTGAGAGAATGTCAGTTTGCGATTTTTCCTGTCTCTTGTTATTTTCATACCAAGGATTTTCTTTGCAACACCCAAATCCTTCATCACAAATGAATTGGATAATTTCTTCTTGAGCACATTTATATCCTGCATATTAGACCCTACAACAAGCATGTCATCTACATACAATAGCAAGATAATAAAGCTTCCATTTTGTAGCTTTTTAAAATAAACACAGTGATCAGAATGACATCTACTATAACCCTGTTCTGTCATAAACCTGTCAAACTTCAGATACCACTGCCTTGGAGCTTACTTTAGGCCATATAAGCTCTTCTTCAACCTGCATACCAAATTCTCCTTCCCTTTGACCTCATACCCCTATGGCTACTGCATATAAATCTCTTCCTCCAAATCCCCATGGAGAAAAGTTTTTTTTACATCTAACTGTTCAATATGCAAATATTCTACTGCCACAAGACTTAAAATAGTTCTAATTGAAGTCATTTTAACAACAGGAGAAAATATTTCATCAAAATCTACACCTTTCTTTTGTGCAAACCCCTTCTAGCCTTGTACCGCTTTTCTCCTCCATCTTCTTCCTTCAACTTGCAAACCCACTTATTCTGCAATGTTCTTTTTTCTGTAGGCAACTGAACCAAGTCCAAAGTATGGTTATTTACCAAGGAATCCATTTCCTCTTTCATGCCTTGCTCCCACTTCCTTTTGGTGTCTACCTGCATTGCCTCTTCATAACATTCTGGTTCACCAGAATCAATCAACAATAGATAATACAGTGAAGGAGAGTATCGTTCAGGGGGTATACTTAACATGGTAGATTTTCTAACAACACTTGCAGGTGTTTGAGGTACCTGCTTCTCCTATTGTTGCAGATTTTGATTTTCTGGTTCCTTTGGAATTCCCTTTTCAGTGATCTCATCAAGCACTATGTATTCTTGTTTTTCTTTTTCCTGTTTCTTTCCCTGCAACTGATATTTGTACATGACCTTCTCATTGAATATTCCATCTCTACTCCTAATGATTTTGTTATTTTCATAATCCCATAAGCGATAACCAAAATCATTAACACCATATCCAATAAAGGTACACTTCTTGGATTTTGCCTCAAGCTTTGTTCTATTTTCTTTATCAATATGGAAAAATGATTCACAACCGAAAGTTTTCAAAAAAGAATAGTTTACCTTTTTTTCTGTCCATTCCTCCTCTGGAATTCTAGCATCCAAAGAGCTTGAACGTCCTCTGTTTATTAAGTAAATAGCAGTATCTATAGAATCTGCCCAAAACTGTAAGGGAAAACCAGCATGCAATCTCATACTCCTTGCACGCTCCATGATTGTCCTGTTCATCCTTTCTGACACACCATTTTCTTGTGGTGTTCTTGGAACTGTCTTATCTCTAAGAATCCCATGGTATGAACAGTAATCATCAAATTCCTTGCTGCAATATTCACCTCCATTATCTGATCTAAGACACTTCAACCTTTTTCCTGTCTCATTCTCAACCAAAGCTTTCCATTTTTTAAAAGTATCAAAAACATCAGATTTTTGTCGAATGCAATAAACCAAAGTTTTTCTAGTTGCATCATCAATAAAAGTAATATAATAATGAGAGCCACCAAGAGATGATACTTGATTTGGTCTCCATACATCTGTATGCACAATCTCTAACCTTTCACTCTGCTTTTCTTTTTCAACTCTGAGAAATCTGACTCTCTTCTATTTTCCATAAACACAATGCTCACAGAAGTCCAAATCAATTTGTTTAAGATTTGGCAACAAATTTCTTTTGTGAATTATTTGCATCCCCTTCTCACTCATGTGTCCAAGCCTATGATGCCATAGTGTTGTATCCACTCCTGTAGAAGCTAGAGATATAGAAGAGTCAGTATTACCAGTACATAAATACAATGTACCTACCTTCTCTCCTTTCGCTATCACCAATGATCCTTTGATGACCTTCTACGTCTTATCTGTAAATATGGATATACAACCTTCACTTGCCAACTACCCTGTTGAAATTAGATTTTTCCTTAAATTTGGAACATGTATTACCTCTTTCAACAACCATTGGTTTCCATTGCGTTGCTTTATTTTTACCTTTCCCACTCCAACAATTTTGCATGGAGCATCGTCACCCAAATGAACCTATCCAAAATCACCTTGAACATAATCTATAAAATGTTTCCTATGGGGTGTGGCATGAAATGAAGCCCCTGAATATACTACCCAAGACTCAGAAATATTATCTACAGAAAGAATCAAAGCATTCTGTAACACATCACCTATTACATTTGCTTCATGATTTCTCTCCTAATGTCCATCTCTTTATTTCTTTGGACCTATGTAGTCTTTCTTCAGATGTCCTTTCTTCCCACAATTCTAGCACTCTATCTTTCCAAGTCTGGATTTGGATCTTCCCTTCCTAGAATTCCCACGGTTCCTAAAACCCTTTCCTCTATCCTTTTTTCTTCCCCTGTTCTCCATGTTCAATGCATTTCTTGATGTCTCACCTGTGCTTTTCCGTTGCATTTCCTCACTAAGGATAACACCAACAACATCATAAAATTTTAAAGTATTTGAACTAGAGACAAAGTTACTTATAGCCATGACCAAGCTATTCCAGCTTTCTGGCAATGAGAACAAGATTAGAAGAGCCCTGACCTCATCATCAAATTCCACTTTTACAGAACTTAGTTGATTAGTAACCGTATTAAAATCATTTAAATGATCTGCAATAGACCTACCTTCTGACATATTCATATTAAATAATATCTTCATTAGAAATACCTTATTGGATGCTGAGGGTTTTTCATACAATTTGGCCAATGCGTCCATTAAACCCTTTGTTGTCTTTTATTTGGAAATATTGAAAGCCACCAACACTGCCAGGCTTAGTCATATCGTTCCTAGAGCCTTTCTATCAAGAATCTTCCATTCTTCGTCCTTCATAGTCATCGACTTATTTGTTATTCTGCCCAATGATAGGAATAGCTCCTTCTGATATAAATAGCCTTCCATCTGCATCTTCCATAACTAGTAGTTTTGGCCATTAAATTTCTCGACCCTAAACTTTCCATCTTCTGACATTGCTCCCACTCGAACTAGGAACCCTCTTTTCCTGTGATTTACCTTTCGCTCTAATACCAGTTGTTAGAAAAATAGGACCGTGGAGCAATAAAATAAAACAAATGTGGAAACAAAACACAGAAGATACACAATACAATAGAGACACAGATTTACGTGGCTCACCCAGTGTGGGCTACGTCCACCAGAGAAATTGTCAGGTCCTTCCTTTATTATTATCCAGCATATGAAGGGATACAACCTACAACAAACCCGTTGTAACTTCCTCTTCTATCTCTCACAGTCTCCTATCTCAGAATACAATATTCAACATCAACCACAGCCGCAATACATTTCCCTTATAAAAGAGGGTTGCCTTCTAGGGAAAAAAACCCTAACATAATCTCTATCGTTAGATCTGTGACCTTATAATGAACGGTCCAGATTTACAATGAAATTACAATATACATTTACAAGGAAATTTTTCCTTCGAGGGCTTCGCCCCCGAACCCTCGCTTGCCCCCAGACCCCCCAACTGGGGGGATAGCCCCCCCAGACCCCGCAGAGGGGGTACCCCCCCTCTGCACTCCCCCGCGTGGAAGAGTGTACATACTTCTGGGGTTTAAATACTTCATGGGGTATAAACACGGCCGAAATTAAAAGACCTTTGAATCAGAAAGATAATCAAGCTCCACAACCAACACTGGGTACTAATTCTTTACCTTATATTATTTCCTTTAGCCGAATTCTTCTGTTGGAGACTAATAACCTAATACAAGTCATTTCCTTGAGTCGACTTGTCCTCTAGGTTTATTAACCAATCAATTAGGGTTTCTTCTTTCTTTCTGAAATATTCTATTCTCGTCAAGTTTACATGGGGAGGTAAATACCTCCCATAGCTACCATAATATCAACACTCCCTCCTATCTAGGGAGGTATTACATGTAATGGTCTTGAGCACAAACATACCATTTACCCATTAGCATAAACATAGTCGTATAGATTATCTTATGATTATTTCATGAGAACCATCATCACTATCAATGTCATCAATTGCATCATTTCTTGAAACCATACTCCATCTGAGTAATCAGACATGATCCTGGATAAGTCACTCACTCCACAAAGTGATATAAGAGTCATTCTTCTGATCTGGACATATGTCCTAGAAGAATAAATATCCTGAACCATTTTCTATCTGGGAAATCTATGTCCATTGATCATCCATCTAGCTGATAATCATTTCCAACACTGCTGATAGTCTTCAAGGAAATCAGAACAATATAGTTCAATAAAACACAACTATTTCTATCCATAGTAGTACATAACTACAATCCATTGGTCTACTACCACACCAAGTAGCACACAGATACTCGATCTGTGATGTATAGTCACAATCAATGGAACGCATCCACCACAATATCATACATCTATTGTCTAGAGACATACAGTCTCCATAACAATCATTTGATATCAACCTGCACAGAAAACATTGTTATGATATAAGCTAAATCATCTGGGCCATTCTTCCACTCACATCCATGAGATCTGAAAGAGCATCTTCCCTCAGAGGGTAAAAACATCAATGATGAGATATCTGGACTATTCTTCTCAAGCAAGGAAGAACAATTGTCCCAGTTTTTTATCCTGGACCATTCCCTATCCTGGGCCATTCCTCCGGCACTAAACAAAGTGCAACCTAGAGTGAATGAGTATGCCCTAGGGAATGCCTGCTCCTGATTGCTAAACCTGGACCATTCACCTATCTGGGTCATTCCTACGGCACTAAACAAAGTGCAACCTGGAGAGAATGAATATGCCCTAGGGAATGATTGTCCAGACCATTTCCAAAGGAAATGATTGTCCTGCACCAACCTCCAAAACAAACCATTCTTTGAAACTTCTCACAATTGTGAACTTTGAAAGAATGATTGTCCGGCGAGGCAGACCAGTCTTCTTGAGTAACCCTCAAGAAGAGAGATTGTCCTAGACCATTCCCCATGTTAACCACAATGGGAAATTGTTGTCTATGGTACATCAGCAATCCATTGAACCATTTTCATTATGAAAATGACCGTTTGATTTGGACCATTTTCCAAACTGGAAAATGCATGTCCATCAGAAATCTCAAACCACTTTCCGAACTCGAAAGGAACTTCTCATACTGGACCATTTTTTGAACTGAAAAATGAATGTCCATAAATCAATAACACATCAGTGCTCCCTCCCAACCTAGGATTCATCTCTTCTTTTTTTAGTAAGGAAGTCATCTCCATGAGCTCCAACTTGAGTACACAAACTCTTTTATCTTGGATAGAGGTTTTACAAAAATTTCTACTTGTCTACTCATCTATGGAGATATATGCTTGAGAAACACTTTCTATTTTTTGGACTTCATCACGGAGAGTGTAATGATTGATCTCAATTTGCTTCAGTCTTTTTGGAACACTGGTATTTTCTGAAGGCTTCATATAGCTCTGATTAATGTAGTATATCATTGTTGGATTCATCTTTTGTTTCCTGCTAGCTCATAACATCGTGGCAAGGGTCAAACTGGAACATATCCAAGTGGTACTTCTTCTTCCATCATGAGGGTTTGTCATGGATTAGCAATCCATCCTCATGAGCTTCTAGGTAACCATTATGATACAGTATATTTGTTATAGAAATTTTTTCACCGCGCTTCTGTTGTGCATTGGAGGATCTACACCAAATTGTTTGAATCCATACAAGACCTTCTTCCATTTTCATACAAGAGTCTCTTCCTGGTATACCTCAAAGCCTTGAGGTTGTTCTACATACATTCTTTGTTCTGGAGAACAATCTTTGCATTCATATAATGTAAACTCCAACCCATGGATGTTGCGAACAATATAATGGCTCATGTAGAGGTATGTCTGGTTTACTGGAACAAGCAATCATCATAGTCTTCTCTCTCCATCTGGGAGAAACTCTAGTTCTGGATCTCGCAATGATTTCATTCATAAGTCGTCCATACATTGTTCTTCATCACAACTTTCAGTTCCTCTGCTTGATTGCTTTAAGTGACTTCATATCCGGCTGGTAATCTTGTGATTCTCGATACAATGACTGGTTGTTTTGGCTTTTCTTTCTTTCTTGGAATATTCATGTTCTTTCTCATGTTTCTCTTTAGCTCTTGGGTCCATGGATTTTTCTATAGATTCCATGCTCTGAAGATTCCAACTTCTTCCTTTCATCGTAGGATCATGGATGTGGATGAACAACCAGGGATTCTTTAAGGCTTCTTTTCAAAGAAGGCTTCTTCTAAAGTCAAATTGAACATGTACTTATTTTCATGGATACTACCTGTTATCACTGAAATTTCATATGCACATGGCGACAAGAACTCCACATCATCAAAACAACAATGAAGTCATTCAGGGCACTGAATTAAGTTCACAGCATTCCAGAAGGGTCAAAAACTATAGAAAGTAACCAAAAATTGAAGGGTGCATTACAACAGTAGGGTGCGCGCACGTATGCGCGGGACAAAAACGTGTTTCGAGCGCATGCGCGCCCGACGCGCGCCTGTCTACATAAAAAGCCGTGCATTTGCTAATACGGTGCATTAATTGCTAAGTCGGCCTCTCGACCGCCAATAGACCGGCCCCCGAGATGATTGGACCCTCCGATCAGGGTCGACTCTGCAAATTCGGCGAATTAATGGCTTAACTGAACCCTAAACAGGTCCGTGTTCACACCAGAAGTTGGTTACGTGACTGCCTGGAAAATGATATAAATAACCGTGAAGGCTCATTGTTTCAGCAAAGAATTCCATGCAAAGTTACGCTGTCCAGATTCAGAGCTCAGTCCTTTTGACCAGCCATCAGTCTGTGGCCTAATTCAGAGTTCTTTCATTGTTTATTTCATCTCTACTCGTTTTGTAAGGGAAGCACAATCTTGAGAGATCCGAAGGACCTTCCGTTGGAGGGAGAGGGAATCCTTATCCCTGCCCTCAGCATGTACTCTCAGAATCGCTGAATATCCTCTGAATCTGCTCTGGAATCACTATAGCAGCAGGTACAAATGAGGTGGCAATGTGGTCCCTACAGCTATATATAGGGTTTTTGCCAAACTTCCACTCACCATTCCGGGAGCCCACGGCATCCATTTTTCGAACCGTCTTCAGCCACGGGATCAGCGTCCCGCCACCTACATCATGGCTGTCCCTGGGCCACTTTTCATCC
>ML780683.1:663562-680180 GCA_009831015.1 Picea engelmannii | reverse complement strand
TCCTCCAACGGATCGTTCCGAAGGGTCCCACCGTTGCTTTCCCTTACAACAACATTCGCAGTAGAAGAAACATTGATGGATTTCGGCTATACGTATGCTCCTAACCTCATCCATCAGGGGGCATCTGTTATCACTGAAATTTCGTCTGCACATGGCGACAAGAGCTCCACATCATCAAAACAACAATGAAGTCATTCAGGGCACTGAATTAAGTTCACAGCATTCCAGAAGGGTCAAAAACTATAGAAAGTAACCAAAAATTGAAGGGTGCATTACAGCAGTAGGGTGCGCGCGCGTATGCGCGGGACAAAAACGTGTTTCGAGCACATGCACGCCCAACGCGCGCTTGTCTACATAAAAAGCCGCGCATTTGCTAATACGGTGCATTAATTGCTAAGTCGGCCTCTCGACCGCCAATAGACCGGCCCCCGAGATGATTGGACCCTCCGATCAGGGTCGGCTCTGCAAATTCGGTGAATTAATGGCTTAACTGAACCCTAAACAGGTCCGTGTTCACACCGGAAGTTGGTTACGTGACCGCCTGGAAAATGCTATAAATAACCGTGAAGGCTCATTGTTTCAGCAGAGAATTCCATGCAAAGTTACGCTGTCCAGATTCAGAGCTCAGTCCTTTTGACCAGCCATCAGTTTGCGGCCTAATTCAGAGTTCTTTCATTGTTTATTTTAGCTCTACTCGTTTTGTAAGGGAAGCACAATATTGAGAGATCCGAAGGACCTTCCGTTGGAGGGAGAGGGAATCCTTATCCCTGCCCTCAGCGTGTACTTTGGTTTCGCTAATAGATCAAGCCTGGAACCATTGAAACGACTCCCTTGTCTCATGTTTGATATTTTTGTTTATTTTCGAATCGTTATTTGCTTACAGCTGTTAGTTAGATTGTATTATGTTTTGTTTTCTGTTTTCTGTTAACACCCTTGCTGCTACAGATGTTCTGCCTTGGTGAACCCTGCAAGGCATGCAGAGCGGTCTCTATTTTTCTCACCCGCTGACAGATTGACCGTGAACACTACCATGGATATATACTTCATCATCTTCGATGGATCATAGGATTAGCTCCCTCCCAATCCTTGCTTCATATATGAGTGCATGTTTCTTTTGGAAGTATATAATCAGCTCCCTCCATCTAACATAATCCACACTTCTATCTGCATCCTTATTGCCTTCTGCAAGGTGTCATAAGTCTTTCTCCAATTTCCTCTTAATTGTTGACTTTTTTCTATCTTCTTCTAGGTTTCTTCAAGATTGATTCTGATTTCGGCTTATCTTGCAGTTTTTACTTATGTAATAGCTTCCACATGAATTTTTACCAGGGGTTGTCGATGTACTTCATCCTTTCATGTGGATTGCCTAACTTGTATTCATTTGTGATAGCAATCCTTATCTTGTTGTTCTTCCATAGGTATAGTTTCTCTTTGAACATGTTATCTTCTAAGAAATGGATATGCAAGATATGTACAAAAATATGGTATATACAAGAACTATGAAGAGTATTGTTACCTTGTCTTAGAAGAAGAAGTTTGTTTTGTCCTGCTTGGATTTCTTTGAGGGTTCCCTTTCTTCGGTAACTAATGCTTCGTGTGTTTCCTTACTTTTATTTAAATCGGGACAATGATTCTTGTAGTGACCATACTTTCGACAATTGAAGCATTGTATTCTTGACATATCTTTCTCTTGATTTGGTTTCTTTCTGGAGCCAAACTTCTTTTTATTCCTGAAATGATTGAACTTTGTTGTGAAGGCTTGATCATTGTATTTCTTTTGAGTTTTATCTTTTTCACTGATCCTTGATTCTTCTTGTGCACAACAAGTCCAAAGTTCTTCAAATGTAGGATACTCCTTCCTTGTGTTCATGTTTGTCGCAAATGCATCCCATGTCTTGGGAAGACCATTGAGTAGTATATTTACCAGTTCCTTCTCTAAGATGATCTCTTCAATAGCTTGTAGTTGATATATTAACTAAGAGATTCTCACAAAGTATGGTGTTATGTTGTCATCATCATTCATATTCATGTCATGGAGCTCATTCTTCAGATTCATTACTTGTCCAATGTTTCTGACTGAGAAGAGGTTTGTTAGGGCATCGTACATCTTATTCGATGAGTTAAGATGGGAGATGTAGAGTATCAAGTGGTATTTTATAGATTCCACTATGATACTCATGGCATTGATGTCACCGTCTTTGAACTTCTCCATAATTGCAACATTTTGCGGTTCCTTCTCTTTTCCTTCTTCAAACTCTGGTTCCACGATATTTCCTTTCACGATATCCAACACTTTATTCTTGGAAAGGATAAGGTCAATCCTTGTCTTCCATGCTCTAAAGTTATAAGCTCCATCAAACTTGTTTTCTGACTTCATAGAGTAAGTCATGGCTACTTTGACTTGGTCAACCCTAGATTTGACCAAAAACTCAAACTTGACATCTTAGCTTGCTGAGAGTACCAAGATATGCACTAGGCTAGAGTGAACTAGTCTATCCTAAAACTAGGTCAATCCCTTCACTTACGGTGCCTCAACGAGAGGATCAGGGTTTCTACAACTACACCTGCTAGTAACCCTAGCAACATTTCTTTGGTGACTGCTCCTACTAGAAACCCCAGCGACAGTTCTTCAACGAGCTTAATATCCTTATGGCTATGCTCCCTTCTAGTGGTTAGACTGAATGAAGGAGGTGTGGGCCCATAAACTATTAGAATATGATGGATGTGCTCGTTTAACCATAGACAATATCACTATTGTCACCCAACCATAGGCCGAAGCCACCCTCCGAGCACCTTAACCTTGACAGAGAATTATTCTGGAAGCAAGCCCTAGGCTAGATAGAAAAACAAAGGCTAGTGCACCTTTCTCCAAGGATAGCGCACCAAACAAGAGATGATCAGATAGTCCAAACCATAACCAAGAGATATTCCAAGCCAAAACGAAATTTTCTAGCTGCAACAACTACAACAACAAATCTCCTCTAGACTTGCACACAAACTGGCTAACTGCAGTGTGCACAAGTGAGCTTTGCAGTTCTAAGAATATTTTCCAAAATGAAAACTAGCCTACTATATTTATACTAAATTTGGCAGACTGCTTGGGCCGACTTCTCATTCTGGGTACAAATTCTTTAGTTTATATTATTTCCTTTAGCCGACTTCTTCTCTTGGAGACTAATAACCTAATACAAGTCATTTCCTTGAGCCGACTTGTCTTCTAGGGTTATTAACCAATCAATTAGGGTTTCTTCTTGCTTTCTCAAATATTTTATTCTCGTCAGGTTTACACTTGGAGGTAAATACCTCCCGCAGCTACCATAATATCAACAGGTGCAAGGAGTGCATAGCATCTGCAAGGTGTGCGCGAAAGAGCCCCTTTTGGCTCAGAAAGTTCTAGAGAGATAGCTTGAAGGAAGATTGTCTACAAGGAGTGCGTGACAGAATATTTTGAATCAGAAGCTCAGGAGGAGTAGCAGAATTTGTCCACAAAGAGGCTGGATTGTAGAGGAAGACTTGTTGCAAGGCATGCATAGGCTAGAATTTGACTAAGTGTCGAACAGAGTATTCAAAGGAAGTAGAAGTTCGAGGAAGTACAATATCGGGAGGAAGAATGGTGAGAAATATTCAAAGAGGGGAGTCCTTTGAGGTTTCCTAGAATAAACAAAGCGAGATCTGTCTAGGAGGCACTGGGATCATTCCAGACCATCAGATCTGGGGAGAGTTGCATGGGGAATTAGTCGTGAGGTGTTTTGGCATTTCAGAGTTCAGAGTGTTTCGAAGTGTTGAGGAACAGGATCACTGAAGTCGCAAAGTCGCGAGGTGAGTCTTAACCATTGGCTTCGAGGAGGTACATGGCAGCAGATAAGAGAATCTGAGATTTATAGGTCCAGAGAAGTGGGGTGTGGAGTGAGTGAAATATTCATGAAGTCGCGAGGCCCGAAGTATAATTGGAATGTTAGAGCCAAAGAGACACATGGCAGAGTTCCGTGGATTCAGTGAAAGGTATTTCGGGAGGAAACAAAGGAGGAGGTTACAATATTTTCGAAGGCCGAAGTGGCGAAGGGATTGACCCGAGGTTATAGCCTACAGTCACATAGGAGAAAGAGTCTAGTGAGAATCTAGTATTCACAAATCGGTGTTGCCAAGTGCCAGATAGCAGATTTGCAAGTAGTCTGAACTTGCAAGTGACATCAAGGGGACCTGTGAGTGTATCACTTGTTCAGGGTATGTTGAAGGCCCGAAGAACCAATTCGGTTCCAAGAGTTTGAAGGTCCAAGACTGGGAGGTCGCAAAATCCCTAGGAGAGAAGGGGGTTGTATCGTCACCGTATGATTCGTAAATGGTGGGCCTATGGCCTATCTATTTCATCAACACAAATCCTTTGTGGAATTTAATTTATTTTTCTGGTCATTGGTTTTAAGGCTCAACTCATTGATATGGTTTTTGATAACTTGACCTTCAAGCTTGTTAATTACTTGTTTTAACTTGCTTGTGGTATAGAGGCCCTTGAATTGAGATTTTAACTGATCATTCCTGGGAAATTGTAACTCCATAAATGTGTAAGTTTTAAACATGTGAAGTAAAGTAATGCAGACAAATTCTTAAGAAAACCAAAAATTAATCAATGGCTCATACACACAGTACACAAAGATTTATGCTGGAAACCCTTAACCGGGAGAAAAACAACCTTCCTTGGTGCCACACCTTTCAACCCTTCATTGTATTAATTTCACCATTCACAATACAATATATACAATATTTTAGGTATTCTGTAGCTACCAAAACCCTAATCCCTTAATCTGAGATTAATTTAGAAAATCGCTAAAAATAACAAAATCCGCTAAAATAACAAAACCCACCCAAAAACAATTTTGGGGCGCTGACATGAATCCTACGCGTAACCCTAAGACCCCCCAAGAAAACGCTCTGCACACACAACACAAAGGGTGAAGGAAGTTGGGATCGTTAGATGCAGTTGTCGAATATGACGCGCCAACACACACACATGCAAAGAATATAACACATACCCAACATTCTCCCACTTGTTGTTTTGTTTGCATACAGGAGTTCATAGAATTACACAGTAAAAAATCCAGGGCAATAATGCCCATTATTTCTGTACACCAGGAGAACTTCTCTATGCTCACATACTTTGTCAATGAATCTGCAACATTCTTCAAAGTGTCAACCTTTTCCAACAACACCTTCTTTTCTTCAACCATGTCTCTCACAAAGTGATACTGAACATCAATATGCTTTGTCTTCGAATGATAAGTAGGGTTCTTTGCTATGAATATTGCACTTTGATTGTCACAATATAATCTCACTGCTTGTTGTACCAACCCAATACCTGAACACAATATTTGTAACCATACTACTTCCTTGCTTGCATGAGTGGCTACCATGTATTTAGCTTCTATAGTTGAGAGTGCCACCACAACCTGTCTTTTTCTCATCCGACTGATTGCTCCTCCAAATAGGTTAAACACATACCCACTTGTAGATCTTATGTGAGCCAGATGTCCATCCCAGTCTGCATCAACAAACCCATGTATGTCCATCACTCTGTCTAATCCTGGTATTCCTTGGTCGCACAATCCATAACTGGTAGTGCCACGCAAATACCTGAAGACCCTCTTTACTATTGTCCAATGCTCCTTCCCTGGTTTTGACATATACCTGCTCAAAACTCCCACTGCATGTGCAATTTCCAGTCTAGTACAGACCATTGCATACATCAAACTTCCAACTGCACTGGCATACAGAACATGGGACATGTCCTCTTATTCTTCTCATGTCTTGGGACACTGATCTGCAGATAAATTTAAACCTATAGGAATAGGAACCTTGACTGGTTACTTCCATGCATATTAAACCTCTGTAATATCATCTCAACATATTTTCTCTAATTCAACTAGAGTTTCATGTTTGCATGATCTCTTTTAATCTCCATTCCCATAATGAAGTTAGCAACATTGAGATCTTTCATGTCAAATTTGGAGAATAGTTGTGATTTCACCTCCTTGATAACATCCATGTTATTTCCTACCAAAAACATGTCATCAACATACAACACTACATAAATGAAGTGATTACCAACCTAATTGGAATATACATAGTGATCAGCCCTGCTTCTCACAAATCCCAATCCAAGGATGTATGTGTCAAACTTTTGGTACCACATCCTAGTTGATGCTTCAGACCATATAGTGACTTCTTTAGCTTACAGACCAACTCTTTCTTTCCCTTCACTACAAATCCTTCTAGCCACTTCATGTATATTTTTTCTTCCAGATCCCCATTTAGGAATGTTGTCTTCACATCCATTTGTTCCACTTCAAGATTAAAAGAAGCAACAATGGATAAAAGAAATCTAATAGAGGTTAATTTGGAAACATGAGAAAAAATCTCACCAAAGTCAATTCCCTCTACCTGGGAATAACCTTTTTCTACTAACTAAGCTTTGTATTTCTCCACTTTTCCTTCTGCATTAAACTTCTTCTTAAACAACCATTTGTCAAGAACAATTTTTTTTCCCACTGGCAACTCAACTAGATCCCATGCCTCATTCTTATCCAAAGAATCCATTTCTTCAAGCATGGCCTTCTTCTAGAGTTTACTATCCTATGAATTCACTTCTTCCCTGATAGTTATAGTAATAGATAAAGCAAAATTAGAACAAAAATTAGGTGGACTATACCTTTCTGGTTGCCTTCTTTCCCTCACTGATCTCCTCAAAATTGGGGTATGAGGTTCTTCTTCTTTTGCTTCATCTTCTTCAGTTGATTCGAATTTTGCATCATCCAACTCAAACTCTATTTTCTCAGGTTCTTCTTGCCTTGGTAGGAATTCCTGTTTGGGAACATCTTTCACCTCTCTAAAAAACAACAACCCGACTGTAAACAATCTTCTTAGTTTTTGGGTTCCAAAGCTTATAACCTTTCACACCATCTTTATAACCAATAAAGATACATTTTTTAGCTTTATTATCCAGCTTACTCCTATTTTTCTTTGGAACATGTACATAAGAATCACAACCAAACACTCTAAGGTGTTCAAGAGAGGGTTTCTTATGAGTCCATACCTCATGTGGAGTTTTATCAACCAACGTTGATGAGGGTGATCAATTGACCAAGTAACATGTTGTACCCATTGTATCTGCCCATAATTCTGGTCCTAACTTGGCACCACTAAGCATGCTCCTTGATTTATCCATCAATGTCATGTTCATCCTTTCTGCAACTCCATTCTGTTGAGGTGTGTATGGAGTAGTCTTCTACCTTTCTATACCACACTTCTTACAGAATTCTTCGAATTCATTTCTGCAGAATTCTCCACCATTATTTGTCCTCAATACCTTTATTTTCCACCAATACCATTATTAACTCTTTAAATTTATCAAATACCTCAGATTTATTTCTAATAAAATAAATCCATGTATTCCTTGAGAAATAATCTATGAATGAAACATAATACATAGATTTACCTAGTGATGGAATAGGCAAATGTCCAAACACATCATTGTGTATCAACTCTAAGATCCTCTTTGCTTTTGTAGCACCAGATGGGAATCTTACTCCATTAAGTTTACCATATATGCAATGTTCACATAAATCAAAATCCAGAGTGCAATTAGACATACCTTCAACCATACCTTTATCGTGTAGTGTTTGAAGGCCCTTTCATCCAATATTCCCCAGTCTTTGATGCCACAACATGGTCTTCCTTCCATGGACAATATTGGTCTTGTCTTCTTTGTTTCTCCGCTCAGTGACAACAAAACTATTACACCCATTAGTATAAGTGATTCCCAACAACTTTTACAAAGTTCCACACCAAACTCCCCTCATCAACACCATTTCTCCTCATACCATTTTGCAAGTTCCCTTTCCCAATACAGTGTCAACACCTGCATCATCCAACTTGCTTACAAATATTAGGCTCCTAGCTAGTTTTGGAATGTGCAGAACCCCAAGGAGATTTCTAATCCTTCCATATTTTACCAACAACTTAACCCTTCCACGTCCCATGATTTTGGATGTTGATTCATCTCCTACAAATACATCACCACCATCGTATTTTTCATATTCACAGAACCACTCCCTATGAGGATTCATATGATATGACGCACTCGATTTGATCAACCATACGCCACGGTCTACATGTGTACCTGTAGATGCTAGGTAAGCATCACCTCCTTCTTCAATAGAGGTTTTCACCTCTGTGGAAGAGGCATTATCATATCCCTTTTGTTTATCAACCTTCTTAGACTTGCAATCTTTCTTATAATGCCCTTCTTTACCACACTTCCAACATTTCTTCAAATATTTTTATAGAGACTTAGATCTACCTTTAGATTTAGATCTCCCCCTGAAAGACTTACCACGATTCTTGTCTTGGGTACGAACTCTTACAAATAAAGCATATGTGATCTGACCATCCATGCTTTTCCACCTCATCTCTTCAGATAACAAGGATGCAACTACATCCTCATACTTCAATGTAGATTGAGTGGTACTACCAATTTCTACAACCAAATTATCCCAAGAGTCTGGCAAAGAACATAACAAAGTAATACACTTATCTTCTTTTGCAATCGTAATATTAACAGAGACAAGTTGACTTACCAGAGTATTGAAGGCATTTAGATGTTCTGTCACAAAATATCCATCTTCCATCCTAAGATGATACAACTTCTTTCGAAGAAACAAATTTTTTACCAGGGACTTTGATTGATACAAATTCCCTAACTTATCCCATAGTTCCTTGGTTGTAGATTCTCTCGAGACATTCAACAACACCGAATCTGCCAGATAGAGTTGAATAATACTCCTTGCTCTTCTATCCAACTTCTCCTAATCTTCCTTCGACATATCAATAGGTTGTGTACTAATAGTTTGTGTATCAGAATATTGTGTACCAGTAGATTGTATGCCACTAGACTGCGTACCAGTAGGTTGTGTACCAGGATCCACAATGGTCCATTGTTCTTTGTCTATAAGAAGGTCCTCCATCTTGATCTTCCATAGCTCAAAGTTTTTATTGTTGAACTTCTCTATCTCGATTCTAGAATAGCTCGCCATTCCTCTTTATACACTCAAATAACCACTGCAAAATATCCCACTGAACCCAGGTTTATCACAGACCCAAGATAAACTTGATCTATCAAGGCAGAGCCAAACCCTCAACAACAAAGGCATTCCCCTAAAGCCAAAAATGGATCTAATACCAAATGTAAGTTTTAAACCTGTGAAGTAAATAAATTCATATAGATTCTTAAGCAAACCATAAATTAATCAATGGCTCATACACATAGTACACAAATATTTATATTGGAAACCCTTTACCGGGAGAAAATCAGCCTTCTTTAGTGTCGCACCTTTCAACTATTCATTGTATTAATTTCACCATTCACAATACAATATATACAATATTTTAGGTATTATGTAGCTACCAAAACCCTAATCCCTTAATCCATAATTAATTTACAAAACCGCTAAAAATAGCGAAATCCGCTAAAATAAAAAAACAAAACACCCAAAAAAATATTTTGGGGCGCTACCCTGGAGCTGAACGTTGCGAGTAACCAGGGGGGGAAAATCCTGGGACTCCCCAGGAAAGCGCCCGATGCACATGACACAAAGGGTGAAGGAAGTTGGGATCATCAAACACAATTGTCGAATCTGATGCACCCACACACACACACATGCAAAGAATACAACACATACTCAATAGCATGTGAAATTTTTTTCTCATTCTCGAGCCAACAAAATCTTGCTAGGAAAACTACATGTCTTTTCCCACAAATAGCCTTTCCAAATTTGGCAATGTTCTTTCAAATGTCAATGATATCTAACAACCACCAAAAGACTCACAGTGCACACCTATACTAGATTTTAAAGGCTAAGCTTCTTCTTGTAGACAAAAAAAAAAAACACGATGCCTCTTGGTGTCCCAATTCCACCTCCAACCGTGGACATTCCTTTGGTTTCCTTCTTTTGTAGCATTTCCCAATGGAATGAGAACTGTCAGGGATAATAGTTGTGTCAAAATAGATGAATCGATCTTACATGGGACCTCCAAACGTGGATGAGTAAATGAATGTAGATTAGTCCAAATTTGACTCTGATTCAACCAAGTGTATGGCTCAAAATCACAAATTAATCATTGTCAGTGTTCCCATTAATGAGAAATGCATTCGTAATGTGCCACACCATTCCAATAACCAATCCAACTCAAACCAGAACTCCATATATATTCAGAGTCACAAAATTGAAAACAACTACATACAAATTTCACATTCAACGGAGATTTTTTTATTAAGTTCAGGAGATAATTCCAATAGGGTAATATGTACAAAACATTTGTGCATTTTTACTCACTGATAGTACAAGTTGTAGATGGCCATGGCTCAAAGAAACCTTCGCTTATTGTAGACAGGCTCAATAACTCCTTTGTCCACCAAACTTCAAGTAGGTTTCCCTCTTCGTGCTTTCATTTATGCCACAATTCTCCCCAATTCTCCTTCATCTCCCCCTTTATTCACTACAACCCTCATTGTTTTAATGGGTTTCCTTTGGAAATCCAATCGTCATAGTTGTTCATTTCACCTTCCCATTGTTCCAAAAGACAAAATAAAATGAAATAAAACAAAACATGTTTATTTACAAAATTTACAAGCATTTGTCAAGATCCAATTCGGATCATGATCTCAACATTGTGAGAATTTGTGAGCAGCTACCATCATTTGTCATTTTCAAATCTAATACTTTTGTTATCGTTATCATTGTTTGAAAGGTATTATGTTGTTAAGCTTGTCCACTAAATTCCGTTATGTGATTTCCTGTAGTGTTGTAAGTTCTATTGCATGGTTTCCTAAATTTGTTGTGTGGTTTTGCTATTTTAATTGCTTATGAGGTCTGTTAAAGCCTAATAGTAATAGCCATAACATATTTGAAGTTTTTTTCTAGACTTTAGTTATAGAGACTAGTGGGTGAGTTTTGTTATTTGTAACTTGTTGAACAATTGAATATAATAAAGTAGTAAAATCTAATATAGTATATACTATATACTATATAACATTCCAACATATAGTAGGATGTAGAGCTATCCTGGATTGGCTTCCAATTCGATTGAAATAATTTTTTATACTAAAAATCTAAGGCATTGCTAGGATGCAAAATAGTTCAGGAATGAACTACATTTTGATTGAAATAAATACTATATTCCAGGCATTGCTAGGAGGTAGAACATTCCAGTATTGGCATTATATTACAGTTTTTAGTACTTAGTTTAGCCAAATATGTGTGTGGTGTGTTCGTGTACTATGGATGTAATATGAACATGGTTAAGTAGTACCTTCAAGCAACTTATAAATTGAAATATAATTACATCAACACACTATCCATTGTAGTCTTGTAGCCTATATGTATCATTGTCTAGATACATTGTAGTCTAGGATATTTTTTATATTTTTTAAATATATAATATTGTCACTCCCAACATGATGTTTCCTGCAAATTTGAGCAAAACTTCTAGGAATACTGTACACTTGTATCCATATTCTCAATATTTATGTATTCCATAAACTCACGCGACACACACACACACCAAACATTCCTATCCATGTTCCCAACTTTTTTGCGTTTTGAAAACTCTATCTATATAAATTTGAATCTTGTTAAAAATTATATTAACTATTCACTTTGACCAACTTGATAAGTCAATATTAACAATTTTATAAGGTTTAATACTTTATTTTATTTTAAATATAAAAATTATTTCTCAAAATATTTTTGTTTTTACTACTAAATGGATTTAATTCTTGAATAAAAAACTTCAATATAAATTGCTTATAAAATTTGACATGAGTCTCTATCATTATAACTCAAAGTTTTTACTATTTAACCTCAACCATTAGAACATCATTTCTTTAAATGCTAAACTTAATAAAGGGGAGGTTTAATGTAGACATAATCTCCACATAAATTTATGTCACATTAATACGATAGCGTGTTAGTGTAGAGATGTAAAATTAATTTATGCAGAATAAGGCAGAAGTGTAGTATTATGCATACTATTATACTCAAAACTACACCAAACTACCTAAATCTTTGTTGGACTAGGATCTAAATCCCTATACACCAAACTTCCTAAATCTTTGTTGGACTAGGATCTAAATCCCTAAAGACATGTTGCCTCAAGGATTTTCATAATAAAGTTTATACAAAAATGGGTTGGTGATCAAACTTGGACCAGTAGTAAACACTTAATAGTCTACTATGCTATAAATAGTGTATTTTTAATGTTTGTACATAGTTGTACAATTTATTGTTTAATTATTAATAAAAAAATATTTCTTTTATATTGATAATTATATACAAGTTTATTAACAATTGCTTGTCAAGTTGGTAAAATTAGGAACTTAATATAGCTCCTCACTTGTTTACTCCTCCGAAGTAACTAAATTGAATAGTGTTAATGATTGTCTATAATATTAAATATGGACACATTAACCTCATTGTAATGATGATGATTACCGTTTACCAAGACCAACTTTATTGTATTAGAGGTATAAACTTATATTAATTATTTTTCTTTATAAAGTTGTTTCTATTATCGAATAATTTGGAAATGAAAATTTGAGTACCCTTTCATTTATATGAGTTAACAAAATGTGGAGTTGAGTTTTATTATAAATGTTTTGAAAAATAGATATAATGTCTTTGTACATTCCAAGAAAAAATGTTTTTCATCTTGTACACCATTTGTCTCATAGATTTTACATATTCTTTTGTACCAAGGTGTTTCAGGTCTTGTCCAATGTCTTTTTTCACTATGAAGCTCATGGAAATTTGTTTTTCTCTTTGCGATAATTATTTTCTTTTTTGAACTTGGGGCTAGTGATTTCTTTGTAGTAATTCAACTTTATCTTATTCTTAATGTTCATATTACTCCACATTTTTATTTTAAACTTAGTTATAATAGTGCTTTTAACATATTGATATCTTGCAAGGCATCCTCCTCCATTACCCATAATGTTCTACGGCCTTCTCCATTACCCATAATGTTTTAGTGAAAACATTTGATGTCTAGTCCAACTTATTTTCAAACCTTACTGATTTTTACTAATGTTTGAAACTTAGATAGTAACTTTCTCATTCTTCATGTTAATTAGTATGTGCTTGTACAATAAGTACATGATCATAGCTTTACTTTCATTGGGTGGAAGTTTGACTTCTAAAAAGAGGATAAGATTGCTTTACTCTCATTGGGTGGAAGCTTGACTTTTAAAAGGAGGATAAGATAAAGTGTATTGTACTTTAATTTCAAGGTTATTTATTATAAATTGTTTATGGAGTAGTTGGTGGGTTAGCTCTAGTGCTCTGAATTACTAGTAGGTTATCACAAGGTCAAATCCAAACTTATAACAATGGATTTCTTGAGGTATAAATATATTTATCTTATAAAAATATGAGAAAAGGGATAAGAGGAATAGTATTCATACCACAACCACTCAAATATGAGAAAGGGGATAAGAAGAATCCTATTCATACCACAACCACTCAAGCATTATGTTAGTAAGAGACAACACTCCATTGTAATTATTTCTATATAAAAAGGATACTATAAAATGTTGATAAATATACTCTTTGTTTTAATTTAATGATTATTTTGTATTATATCTTTTAAAATTTAAGAAAACATATTTCTACTTTTTATTTTTTTACTTATATATAAATAAACAAAATTAATTAATTAATTAATTAAAATATAAATTATAAATTTAATCATTTAAACCAGAGTAAAATTATAATAAATTTAATCCATTTCTATAATAAATTTATAATGTTTTTGAGATTTCTGATATGAAATGTGTCAGTACTTTTGAAACTTAGTGGATACTCCACCTATTATAAAAAAAAAATGCAAATTATAATGTTAGAAAATAGTGATAACATATGGGACAATTGTATCTTATAATATTAAAAAAGAAGTGCGAGTATGGCTTTTTAAGAAGAAAAGATGAGATTGAGATCTCACTGTTGAGAAGAGAGGAAAAGAAAATTTGTAAGACAAATTTTCCTCCACACGCATAAAACAAATTAACTTTTCGTTTTAATCTTCGAGTACCTAATTTTTCAAATATTTGCCAAGTTAGTTCGTCGCAGCTGCTTCTTACACACTGTGTTGAAGAGGCCACTGATCATACAAAAATGCGGAGGAATCAGAATACTATTTTGACTGACTGTTGGTTGGCATAGGATATTAATCTTGATGCCAACCAACATTTTCAACCAGAAAGCTCTTCACAGAAGAAAGAATGAGCTTCATTACTCAGATCGTGTTGTTCTTGGGGTTACAACCCAAGGCAATTACAATTGTTTCTCTCAGGGTCTCCGGGGGCGTTCTTTGTTGATCTGGTAATTGATATATAAAAAAGAAGCAAGAGATCCTTCATACACCTTAGCTCAACTAGCTGCTGAAGTTTCTTGGGTCATTTGGTATGGACTTCTTCTTGCTCAATATTAATAATATTAGCAAATCATTTATCTCCAAGATCAGCAAATAACGTTCAGAGCTTATATCTTATCTGGAGTAGATTTATGGGCAATGGCAATGCAAGCCAAATATCTGAAAGAAGGCCAACTAGAATTACTCAAACTGGAGAAATTTTTTTGGTTGTGAATTTTAAAATGACCATTTTTAAAGGTAAGTTAGAGAGGCTGATCTAAAAATGAAGAAGACTTGTATTCTTGAAAATATTTGCAAGTTAAATTTTACGTGTTAAAAGCAAATGGATCAACTTTGCAAACACATATTTAATAGGATTTACTCATTCAAGATGCATATAAAAAACAACATAATCAATGAACAGAAAACACATAACACAACAAATGATAAAGGAGTTCACCCCTCTCTTGGGCTACATCTCCTGGTCCAGTTTCCAATGGATCATTAGTATTATTTTCTCAAAGTGCTCAAAAATGTGTTTTACAATGCTCAAAATGACCAATAGACTGCTCCAATGGATTCAGAACGTCCAAAAACCCCTAGCTAGGATTTTTCAGCACCTCGTTTGGCCAAAAAATGAAGAAAATAGGCTTCCTTGAAGTCTCCCCTTCAAGCTTGTTGTCTCTGCATCTACAAAACGCACCTCCTCTGGCTCAACCTAGCCCACACTCAATTTAAAGCATAAAAAATTGGAACCGGGCGCAATCGCATAACTGGTCCAAACTGTCGAACCGTTTATACGCTGGCCCTAACTACCAAGGCCTGTGGGCACATGGCAGTCATATGACCGCACGCCAACACAACAGGGCTAATGTTTAACAACTGCCAGAACCATATGTCAAACCCGCACACATTGGTATAGTGGTCACATGGTATGCCAAACCGCACACATATATCAACGGTTATAATATGTTTACGGTGGTAACCACCGTAGTGTTGGTCGCATACAATACAACACATGACCATGGGCCGAGGCTTAGCCCTGGCCCGCCCCATGCGCAAATGCACATTATAACAATGTTAAATATAATATTTGGAACATATATAACAAGGAACATGCATGGGTGCACCGGTTGGGCGGCCTTTCCCAAAGCTTTACCCTGCCCGAAGGTCACAGGGTCGACTCTTGCTGAGTGCAAAGGTTTTAACAAATAAACAAGTGACATGTGGTGGCCTTTGATTGGGCCACGTGTCACATTCCCATTCGCTGCCAACAAAACATGCCATATTCCAACTGTCTGCCACGTCAGTGTACGGTCTTCCACGTCATACGTACGGTCTACCACATCATCATCCGTACGGACTGTATGGACTGTACAGTCAGCATCCCTTTTTTTGCTTGTTTGCCATTTTGAACAGAACGTGATATCTTTCGCTCTCGACGTCCATTTGAACCCAAATGAGTTGCATTGGGTTTGTAACAACTAGGCATACGGTCTCGTCTGATTTGAAGTGATTCCGAACACTTTGAATTTTTGAGCAATTTTTGATCCCCTGATCACACCTCTCCATTGGAAAGATTTTGGACCTCCAAAAGACTATATTCAGTCTATGTGAATATGAGGGTATAGTTCCCTCACCCTTCCAACCTCAATCCGCTTGGCTTTGCTTGGATTGGTTCCTTTAAGACCAACTCGAAGATACTCCACATTTCCTCGTTTTGAAGTTCGCATTCTCCTATCAAGAATGGTGTCTTCATGCAGTTCTGTAAGATATTCTGGGGAAAAATCATCTATAGAAGGAATCTGAACATGCTCTCCATGATCATCAATCAACGGAGGCTCATACAAATTCAAATTCTCAACATTAACAACTGCATACATTTTCATATAAGGAGGCAAATCTAAACGAAAGGCATTGTTACCAATCTTATCGATAATCTTGAAAGGACCATATCAAATCGGTTTCAACTTTTTACCTTCTCCTTTAAGTCTCTCCTTACTGATGTAAATCCAAACTTTATCTCCAACTTGGAAACTGTGATCAACACGATGCTTGTCATGTCTCGTCTTGTACTTGGCTTGACTCTTTTCCAACTGCTCTTGCACCACTTGATGTATCGATTGAATTTGTTCAATGAACTTTTCTGCCCTATCAATGTCAT
>ML780683.1:610106-628127 GCA_009831015.1 Picea engelmannii | reverse complement strand
TAATGAGTTGGCTAATAACCCTAGAAGTCTTGTCGGCTCAAGAAGATAATTTATATTAGGTTATTAGCCTCCAAGAGAAGAAGTTGGCCAGAAATAATAATAATATACTGAACAGACACATATCCAGAAGGAGAAGTCGGCCCGAGCAAATCTGGCAGAACCAGTATAAATACAGGTTGCCATTTCTCATTTGACACATCTCAGAATTGCAGAGAGCAACTGGTGCACACTGCAATTCCCAGTTTGGTGCACACATGTGGAGGAGGGCTGCAGGTGCAGATGCAGCAGCAACTAGTTTTCAGTATTGGCTTGGACTATCTCTTGGCTAGGGTTTGGATTATCTGATCAACTATTGTTGGTGCGCTATCCTTGGAGGAAGATGCGCTACACCTTGTTTGGCTATCTAGCCTAGGGTTTGCTTCTAGAGTAATTCTCAGTCAAGGTTAAGGTGCTCGAAGGGTGGCTTTGGCCTATGGTTGGGTGACGAGGGTATCGTCAATGGTAAAACGAGCACACAGTCTTCTATATTCTAACAGTTAGATCTGATGTAAACATCCATCTTTATCAAATCATATTTGATGTCTCTTGAATTTATCTCATTTATGGGGATAATTGAGTCATTTCACCAAAATTCATTAAAGGTTCTTAATTGATGTTAAACAAAAATATTTCTCCTTGCTATACAACTTATATATAAGTTATTGTTGGGCATAATTGTTGGATAATTGAGTCATTTCACCAAAATTCATTAAAGTTTCTTAATAATTTTGTTTCTTATATAAATTGATGTTAAACAAAAATATTTCTGCTTGCTATACAATTATTTCACCAAAATTCATTAAAGTTTCTTAATAATCTTGTTTCTTAATGTTAAACTAAAATATTTCTCCTTGCTATACAACTTATATATAAGTTATTGTTTTTAAGTGAACAGTTTGTTTCTAATTTTTAGGAGGTTGTTAGGTTTAGTTGGAAATGAGAAATTCTCTTCAACTAGTTAGTTTCTATTTTGGTGTAAATTGTAAATGTGTTAAGATAGTGTTGATGTATTTATATATATACTATTATATTGTGCTAGGAAACTTCTGGATCAAAACTGCGTGGAGTATTTGAAACGTCCAAGGTTGAGTGGAAGCTCCACCCATCATCAAGGACATAGAAAGCTGATAAGATGTAAAAGAGTGTTGGGGTTAATATGTCCCTCCATAGGGACACGCCACCCCAACACTCTTTTTCTTTTCAGCTTTCTATGTCCTTGATAATGGGTGGAGTATCCACTGAAAATCATGGACATTTCAAATAATCCACACAGTTTTGATCCAAAAGTTTCCTAGCATTATGAATCACTATGAAAACCTGCATACTCAAATACTATCAAGTTGGTTGAAAAGATCACCCAATACAGTTTTTAGTGTGTAGAAACTGTGTATACTCTCCCATTTATCTACATGATATCAGAGATGGTACAACCCTAACTTTCTCATAAAAAGAGTTTTGGTCATACAAATTCAGCATTATTAGTTTTATGTAAATTTAAGATTAGCTTGAAAGAGTGGATTTTGTTTAGCCATTGTTTGTTGATAGTGTTGTGAGAGCGTTGTCCATCACATTGATATGATGACCGTTGAACATTGTACTGATCAAGTGCTGTCGTGAATCCCAATTGAAGCTTAGCGGGGGTAGGTATGCCCATTTCGGTGTATGGTAGCTGCAGTTTTTGCATTGATGAAGGCGACTAGGTGTTGAATTCGTTGTGATGCAGCTGTTGTGCATGCCTATGGCGTGCGGAAAAGTACAACTGTGCTAGAGGCCGAATTTTTGGACCTGCTGTGTAAGGTGAAGATGCAAGGACAATGCTACTACAACCAAGAGCATGTTGGTGAGGCTCAAACCCTCGGGTGATAAGAAGCAGAATAAGATATGGAGATCAAAGGCGGATTTGTCCATATTGGGGATTAAGGTATTAAAAGAGTGATCACAGTTTCATTCACTTCAAAGAATTTGCCAGTTACTGTATAAATTTTGAAATAGTGTTCAATATACCTGGTAATTCGATTTGCTGCATGGATTTGGTTGTGGTACAAATACGACCGTGTGGAATGCAATATGATTGCTGGGAGATAGTTGCATGGATCTTCCAGTGTAAATGTGAAAGTTATTGCACCAAGTGATCTGCTCATGGTAGGTCTTGAGAGGATCCATTGGTCAACAAAGCATTGTTATTTGTTTGAGAATCTAATGATGGATGTACTCCAGCGACCCATAAAGAGATATGCTTGCCTATATTTGTTTTACAAGAAATTCCTTTCGGTGCATAATGGTCCTGCCATGCACGTCAATTGGGTATGCCATTGCTTCTTGCGATTAGGAGATGGTGAGCTCTTGCTCCGACCTGTTCACAAGGTTTTTAAATGGCACTAGAGCTGTTAAGTCGAAGAGTGAGCCTTCTTAAAGGTAGTTGTGGCTTCAATAGTAATGCTGAAATCCCATGGAGTTTGTATCGATGGGGAAGATTTCCGTGGAATTTTCATCCTGCTAGTAAAAGGCATAAAAGACTAGCACAACTACATTTAAAAATGTGGCTGATATAAGCCGAAACCGAAAGGCATCATTCATCGCCGTCATTCATATCATCCTATCGATTCCAATTATTTCAACTCAATATAGTTTAAACAAAAATGAAATAGTTTAAACAAGAATGAAATGCCTCCCATAAAAAGCTAAAATAAATTATTTTTCTACTAAGAATGAATTATTTTTCTGCTAAAATAAAAAGTGAAATTTCCGATTCAATTCGGTCTCTCAAGAATTTTTAAATATTATTATTCTCAGTATTTTTCACCGCCACTGCACCGGTGATTACCTTGATCAATTCCTTATGTGCCAATTGAGGATCTGAATGCAGTAAATCGCTCGAAAGATTGGCCCAAGGTCATAGCGAGCAGTCACATTGATAAAGGTTAAAGGAGGAGCTAGCACGCGCTAGGCTCTAGTTCGAGAGTTCTGAAGTCGGGAGAGTCGGGGTGACTCGCAGCAGAATACCTGAGGTCCAAGGTTGCAAAGCGCCTTTTGGATAGGCCTGTGGTCACAGCCAGTGGTCACGCGGAGAGGAACTTTGCACCCGGTGTTAGTTCGCGCGGGTGAGTTTTCGCAAAAGGACCTGTGGAATTGTTTCGTGGAAGAGCTACTCCAACTCAGAGAGAAAGCCCGAAGCGTCTGGTTTTTTTTTCAGCCCATGGTCACATGAGAAGCTAAACTTCAATTTTTTTTTGCTCTTGAGTAAACTCATAAATCCCTATTTCGCCATTAGAGGGGCTACAATTGCTACAGTTGCAAAAGAACAAAGCTCAGAGCTCTGAATCAACAGATTTTGCTATCGGATAGACAGATCCAACCATCTCGAAGATAAAGAAGTGGTCTACCCCACGTTTTTCAGTCCGAAGTCACTAAAAGAACTTCGAAGACCTGGTTTTACATGCAGGAAACAGGTAAACATGAAATCTACTAACAATTTTTTTTGTTAATGTTTTTTTAAAAATCATGGCCACGTCTAGCAATTTAGGACCAACTCAAGGTTCGATTCTTCTTGGAAAGAATTATGAGTTTTGGTCTCTTCGAATGAGATCCTTCTTGCAAGCACAAGAGTGATGGGATCTAGTGGATCTTGGATATGTGGAACCAGATCCAACATACCTTGCTGCCATGACTAACCAATAGAGATTTGCTCAAGAAACACAAAGGAATAGAGAGAATAAAGCAAAATTTTGGATTCAAAATTCAGTGGATGACTCGATTTTCTCAAAAATCACAAGCATTATTACTTCAAAAGAGGCCTGGGACATCCTTAAATTAGCCTACCAAGGAAATGACCGGGTCAAAACAGTCAAACTGCAGACCTTGAGGATGCATTTAGAGACTTTAAAAATGACATAATCTAAAAATGTTGATAAGTTTATGACCAGAGTCATGGGAATCGTAAACTAGATCAGATTGACTTGTGAAGCCATCCCTGATCAACGAGTTGTTGAGAAAGACCTCAGAAGTTTACCAAAGAAATTCGAAATGGTTGTTATAGCTATCCTTGAATCCAAGGATCTATCAAATTTTTCAATAGATGAATTAATGGGTTCTCTATTGACACATGAGACCAGACTTCATATAGCAGATGAGTCAACAATCAATGCCTTCAAGACTCAATTCTCCTCCAGCAGAGGGAGAGGCAGAGGAAGAGGCATAGGTCACCAAGGAAGAGGGAGCAATCTGAGTAACCAACACTCAAGTGAAGGTCACAGACAACAGAGCCTGAATCAAAATTTCCAAGGTCACAGACAACAAAACCATAATCAGAATTTCCAGCCTCAAAGAGACAGAGGGAGAAGATCAAATGACAAATCAAACATACAATGCTATTATTGCAAAAAGTATGGGCACTATGAATCTGAATGCAGGAAGAAGCAATCAGATCAACTCTCAGGCAGAGCACATATCTCACATCATGAAGGAGAAACCTCAGATGGTATGTTCCTCTCATGCCACAAGACTGAAGAACAACCTAAATATTTTTGGTTGCTCGACAGTGGATGTAGCAATCACATGACAAGTAACAAATATTTACTTTCATGCATCGATTCTTCAATTTCATCTAATATTACACTTGGAAATGATTCTTTAGTCAAAGTTCAAGGAAAAGGAACTGTACCTATTCTTACTAAACAAAATGTAAAGAAAGACATACATAATGTCTATCATGTTTAAGATCTGACACATAATCTGTTAAGTGTAGGACAACTAATTGAACATGGCTATAAGGTACTTTTTGAATGAGCATCATGTAGGATACATGATAAAACCCTCAGCAAAAAAATGATTTATGAAATCCATATGACTCAGAATAAGATGTTTCCCCTGACCCTCAGAACTGCAAATCTGATCCAATCATATGCACAAAGTGCATCCACCCCCAATGAAACTATGGTTTGGCATACAAGATTTGGAAATCTACCCTTTCAGAGTCTAAGTCTTCTACATAAGCACTCCATGGTCAAAGGTCTCCCTATCTTCAAAGAGGAAAATCCCCCATGTGAGTCTTGCATACTTGGAAAACATAAGAGAACTAGTTTTACACAGTCCTCAACTCGAGCCAAACAACACCTAGAACTGGTTCAAACTGACCTATGTGGACCAATGCAAACATAGTGAATAGGTGGTATCTTTTATTTTCTAATGTTTATTGATGACTTTAGTAGGAAAATTTGGATCTATTTTCTCAGACACATGTCTGAAACTTTTGCAAAGTTCAAAGAATTCAAAGCTGAAGCTGAAAAACAGAGTGACAAAAATGTAAAAACACTGAGGTCATATGGAGGAGGATAATGTAGCTCCAAAGAATTTGCAAATTTCTGCAAATCACAAGGCATCATCATGCAAACTACAACCATGTATACTCTAGAGAAAAATGGAGTGGCTAAAAGGAAAAATCAGACAATAATGAACATGGCAAGAAGCCTACTCAAAGAGAAATGTCTGTCAAATACATTTTGGTCTGAAGCAGTAGCATGCTCAACCTATCTCCTGAATAGATCTCCAACCACCAGTCTCAAGATGAAGGTCCCTCAAGAAGCATGGAGTGGGACAAAGATAAATGTTGCTCATCTCAGGACATTTGGATGCATAGAATACGCTCATATACCTTTCGAATTAAGGAAGAAACTAGATGATAGAAGTGAGAAATGCATCTTTACTGGCTACAGCGAAACATCAAAAGCATATAGGCTCTACAATCCAATCTCAAAGAAATTGATTCTCAGCAGAGATGTAAATTTTTTGGAAAATCAACTCTGGAACGAGTTTGAAAAACAACCAATCGACAGTCAAAATCCATTGCTGCCCATTCCTGAAAACGTAGAAAAATCAGGACAACCAATACCTCCACCTGCCCTTCCAAGGCTGCAGGTACAAGGACATTCTGACAATTCTCAGGATAACTCAACTTCAAGTAGAGATTCATCCTCTGAACTTCAAAATCAGAGAACTCGAAGTTTGAGAGAAATCCATCAGCAGTTGGATGACATTGAACAACACAATCTTTTTGCATTAATGTCATGTCAACCTACATATTTTAAAGAGGCAATTAGAGATCCACATTGGGTTCAAGCCATGAACCAAGAGATTGACTCCATTGAGAAGAACAAGACATGAGATCTTGTTGATTTTTCCATACACAAGAAAAGTATTGGTGTCAAGTGGGTTTACAAAACTAAACTCAATGAAAAGGGGCAGATTGAAAAACACAAGAAAAGACTTGTTGCCAAAGGATTCTCACAACAACCGGGTATTGATTATGGTGAAACTTTTGCTCGAGTAGCAAGGTTGGACACTGTAAGGACTCTCTTAGCCATAGAAACTCAACACAAATGGCAAGCATACCAGATGGATGTCAAGTCAGCTTTCCTGAATGATTTCTTATAAGAAGAGGTTTATGTCAATCAACCACCTGGATTTGAAGTCAAAGAGCAACCAACCAAAGTGTATCGGTTGAAGAAAGCCTTGTGTTAGTGCTAGAAGTTGCCCCTAGACTGTTGTAGGGTCAAGCCTAGCATATCTTCAGTTATGCAATCATTTTATAAACAAGAATGTGTTTGGGTTTTGAAATAAGGTGGATGAGGTAGATGATAAGAGAAAGAATAAGAGAAACAAGCTAAATGCAGATCAGTTAAAACACCATTGGGCATGGATTCAAGTAAACATCCTGTTAGATTGAAGGCCAGTGAGTTGCATATCAAACAAAATACTTATATGATGGTGGATGGAAGAATGGAGAACGTGACAAATAGTAGAACATCCACCAAACATAGTTTCTCTCTGTCAAAAGGATGCATCGGTACTTGAAACAAAACACACTGATAATAGGCAATCACGACAAAATCTTTACCGCTCGAGAATCTATCATCCATGAGCAGCCATTGATTCTCAATGTATGCAATTCTTTCAAGTAAGACGAAGACAAAATGTAAAACAAGAAGAGATCACAATCTGGTAAAACAATACACTTGGATGTTCAATGTCAGAAATGAATACTTAAATAAATGCCCATAGGCTTACAATATTTCCTACACGGGCCTCTGCCCAAATCCCCCTCTTGGGTCTCTCCTCCTTCCTCTATTGATTACAAAATGCTTGATTTAAATAACAAAAAATAATAACAAAATGTGCTAGTTTACTGGAAATAAAATCCATTCAAATCATAAGACATAAACTAAAACAAATGTAGTTGTAAAGGTTGTCGAATAGTTGAGTTTGTTGGTGTCAAATCTCCTTTTAAATCTAGATATGATCTTCATTTGTTGAATCCATTGCCACCTGTAAATTGAAAACCTGGATATTGCTCAAACATTGCTCCTCGGATCACTAAGAATATGGAATCGATGAGAAATAAAGCTGAACTGACTGCCAAGTGCTTTGTTTCCATAGCTTTGGCAGAATTTGATGCTTGTTGTAGATTTCTTGATGCCACCTGTTAGCCATGTCTTCGAGATACTAGAGATAACATTTGACCAACTTCCTTCAATTTCAAGCTGCCATGTGTTATGTTTCCTCCAAAAAGTTTGTCACTTGAGTGGTTTCTTCGAAATGTTGATTTAGATTAATTCAAATCTTTGATGAAGTCTTCAATTCTTCACTGCTGGATTTGAATGTTGAATTGCTAGAAGATCACTGCTTCCAGGTGTCCTTTAGTTGCCCTTTGGTGTTGAGGCTGCTAATATTATGCCTAAAAATATGCTTTAATCATGCTCTATCTCCAGCTGTTGTATGGCCTTGACAGATGTTGGAAAGATTATTATACTCCCTCAATCTTCTCGAACCAAAGACTAATTGAAAAGTTCCAGAACATAAAAAGAACTTTCTCTTTCGTCTTCTCAAATCTTGTTGTATGAAGATTTATTATAACCAAGGAAGACTGAAACTTTGCCTCCTTCTGTAGCCTCCCATGAGTGAATTGTTGGAGGATTCTCAGGTTTTGACTTGAAACTTTGATCTAGTCGAGCTTTCCATTTGTTGTTCCTTAAGTTGTTTTGCCACATCTTTTTCCTTGGTATTGTTTCTCTTACTCCCAGCATCTATGCATAATAAATAAACTCTATTACAGTGCTTAAATTGTTTACCAAGATCGTGATATTGGCCCTTCTCATTTGCGTTGACAACTATGAGCTTCTCACCTTGGTCTATCTCTTATTTGTTGGTACTTTGCAATTTATACTTTTAAACTCAAACTGCCATCTACCCAACGACATTTAGCATTGTGTGGCGATGACATATAGTTGAAAACTGGCATCTGAGTGCTCGTTTAACTCTTACCAGAACTCCTCATCAATAAATAACCTGGAACCTGCTCAGTGCACTTCTAGTCTCCGCCATGCTTTGACATCGTGTCTCATATACCACAACAATGTGACTAAGAGCCAACACCATAGAAAATCATAGCAAGCATACCCTAGGACTACTTGAATCGAGGGCTTCCAGTCGCCCTGAAGGCTCCCTCCTTGTGGCCTTGTATGGGCATATGAGTTTAACGCCGGATTTCCCATGTGGTCTTGACTCATGGCTTTGCATAACAACCTGATGCCTTCGACCTGCAAAACAAACCATAGACCAAACTATGTTGCACCTTTAGACAACTGTGCGTGTATCTTCTACCTGCAAATCGGATCTTTTGCATCTGTAATTTCGGGCATGATTTACCTCAATCTATGCAACACTTGATAACCAAATCGACCTCTGCACAATGTTTTGACACTTGGCTCTTAGCTGGCATTTGATGACTCATATGTTGCGTGGCATATGGACTTGACTTGTCGACTTGGCACGTAGACTTTGCATAGGCATTTAAACTGATTTGGTCAATGAACTTGATTTATGGCTTGATTAATGAATTTTGCTTTCTTTTGTGTGTCGACACATAGCATGACTCATGGCCTCAACTTTAGTGTAGCTAGCATAAGAATGGCTTGTGTTTTTAATTCATGGCTTGGCTTGTGCGCTTGACTTAAGTTTCAATTGCAGGACTGGCTCATTGTGTGCTACGTGGTGTTTTTCTATTTTCGTGTATGCAGAGGAAAATATCCATATGCATGAGATAGAAACCCTTTAATTCTTTTTAATGCTGACAGTTGTGGACACAATTGATGCGTTAGTGCATGGAGAAGGCCTCTTTGTGGGCTCCTCCCATGGCGCCTTGTGTTGAGTGACTTATCTCTCGACTTAATCGATTGAGCGTTTGGCATCCGATGTCTTTGCTGGCAGATTTTCATCACCTGGGCACTTACACAACCTCTATGCGCATACAAAACTGGACTTATCCATAAATCATATGGCGATTTCAATACATGAAAGCATCAACAAACTGTTAGTGCACTTATAAGAAGTAAACACAGAATTCAACTATATGCCTATATTAGCCATCTGTCATAATTTGCCATGTGATGTCTGTTTGCTTGGCAATTGGTGTTTTGCACAACTGATAGGGTCACTATTTATTGTTATCACCAAGCCAATCCAATATTATTATAAATATAAAAACAACACATGTTTCAATTTTCCCTTATTGCCTTGAATCTATCACTTCAACACCCACAACATCTCTTAAATTTTTCTGCTCGTGAACTCCTTGTGTGTTGGTGCTTTATCATGACTGTTGTGTTGTGTGGCTAGTAGTATTAGGTACTAACCTGTGTTGTATTTGATGGCAGGTGCTTTGGCTCGATAACCTGTGAACTTGGTTTTTTATGCCTGATGGATTTAATGGAGCTTGGCCCTTTTGCGAATGTTGACTCTTGGTTGTAAACAATATTAAATATAAGCAGTTTAGATATGGTGAAAAACCAATCTGGCGAAGAATATGATGCTTTATAATGGCACTGCAAGACTGTCATTATTCTAGTAGCGTGCCTGTATTCACCAAAAGTCGAAAATTTAACACTGTAAACTGAGTACTAACACCTTGTATGGCTTAAATAAAGCTCCAAGAGCTTGGTACAACATAATTGAAATTTACCTGATCAAAAGTGGTTTTAGCAGAAGCCAAAATGAGCCAACTTTATACATGAAAATAGATCAACACGGTAAAATTCCGATTGTATTTTTATATGTTGATGACATGATATATACTAGAAATCTTGAGTTAACCAGTTTTAAACATGCCATGCAATCTAAGTTTGAGATGGCAGATCTTGGCATAATGAAATATTTTTTGGGGATTGAGGTTGATCAATCAACCAAAGGAATTTTTGTCTGTCAGTAAAAGTATGCAACAAACATCATCAAAATATTCTGCATGGAAGACTGCAATCCAACAGAAACCCCTATACCCCTAGGCACAAAATTGAGCAAGAAATATGAAGGACCTACAGTGGATTCTACCCTGTACAAAATTTTAGTAGGCAGTTGTATCTTACAGCAACTAAGCCTGATATTATGTATCCAACCAACTTTGTTTCCAGGTTCATGGAATCCCCCAAAGATTCTCACTAGAAGATGGCGAAAAGGATTCTGAGATATGTTGTTGGCACTCTCAATTTTGGATTATGGTACACTCATTCTGATGATCATCATCTCTCTGGTTACACAGACAGTGATTTTGCAAGCAGCCTAGATGACAGGAAAAGCACCTCCGGACATGATTTTCACATGGGCACAAACCTAATTTCTTGGGCATCAAAGAAGCAACCCATAGTCTCAATATCTTCTGCAGAGGCAGAGTATGTCGTTGCTACCTCAAATTCCTATCAAGTTGTGTGGTTGAGAAGAATATTGAAAGATATGTCACATACAGAAAAGGAGGCAACTCCTATCTTCTGTGACAACACCTCTGCAATTTCTCTATCCAAAAACCATGTGTTTCACAAGAGAAGTAAACACATTGACACTTGCTTTCAATTCATCCGCAAGCTTGTCAATAATGGTGACATTGCACTTCAATTCTATGGCTCACGAGATCAACTCGCAGTTATTTTTACAAAGCCACTAGGAAATTCGGTTTTTTATTTTTAGAGGCAACACTTGGGAATTATCAGTGCTAATGTTTGTAACTGTTGAGTTTAAGAGGGAGTGTTAAATATATATGTAACCTCAACAGTCTGACTGTACATTGCCAGTTGTCCTGGCCAGCTGTACATTTTGTTTTTTGATGTTCTTTATTTGCTCGAGCCTATTTAGCTCGACCTTTTGTCCTTTTCTGAATATTCTCAATACTTAATACTATTTTCGCTCTTCTTATTTTCTGTTTTCCAATTATGTATTCTCTGCTTCTCATTTTGTCATAATTGTGCCCACTTTCAATAGGTATACGCCTTTCGGCATAATTAGCATGTGGCCTTGGTGTGTGAGCTTGAGGACATTTTTTCACTCCTATGTATGGCCAGGGAATGATATACAAAAATGACACACTGATTGGTTGGGGATGGACAAAGACATAGAACCAACAGATAACATGGAGAAGCAACTAGGCTCAAATTAGCCTGCACATATGAGAAGTGCATCCTTATGATGGAAGAGAAGGGTCAAACTGATCCCTTGACTTAGTTCAAACATGAGGGACGATATGGATGCACAGGTAGAATTGGGTTGAGCGACAAAAGAGAGAAGTTAATGTAGTCACAGCTGGATAGTTGGTTCATGTGTTGGTATGTGATCCTATGGAAAGCATGGTTAGTGTGTTGAGCTGCTACTTGTGCATGTTGGTGTACAATCTTGATGGTGGTGATCACGTCTTCAATTTTTTGGCAATATTGATAATCACTCTTTGTAATTTGTGCATGTTGGTGTAGAACCTTGATGGTGGTGATCGTGTCTTCAATGTTTTGGTAAGATTGATAATCACTCTTTGTAATTTGTGCATGTTGTTGTAGAACCTAGATGGTGGTGATCATCATGTCTTTAATGTTTTGGTAATATTGATAATCATTTTTTGTAATTTAATTATTTTGGATTTGTTAATGTTAACATAAATATTTAATTTAGTCAATTCATTGTGTAATGTAATGTTTGTTATAATTGACTAGTCTAATTGTTGCAAGGTAAAGTATGGAAAATTCAAAATAAAGATTGAACAAAGATATAGAATATGAAGACATTGAATAAGTGAAAACAATTGGATTGAGTGACAAATTAGAACACTTAATGTAGTTATAGATGGATATTTGGTTCGTGTGTTGGTATGTGCCTCCACAAAAAGCATGGTTAGTGTGTTGAACTGCTACTTGTGCATGTTGGTGTAGAACCTTGATGGTGGTGATTATGTCTTCAATGTTTTGGTATTATTGATAATCACTCTTTGTAATTTAGGTATTTTGGATTTGTTGATGTTAACATACATATTGAACCCAGTCAATTCAATGTGTAATGCATTGTTCATTACACAATGTTCATTAGAATTGACTACTCTAATCATTGCGAGGTAAATAATGGAAAATTCAAGACAAATATTGAACAAAGATGTAGAAGATGAAGACACCAAATAAGTGGATTACTCCAAAGAAACAAGTAAGAATAAGTCTTTTGTCATATGTGTCATCATCTCTTGCTGTCATCATCTCTTGCTGATTTTTTGTAGCCTCACATAGCAACAACTTTGTAATGTGAAAATCATTCCTGAGTTTGCCTTTGTGTTGTTGCTCAAAGGGAAATATAGCTACCTGTATTGTCTCCTCTCGTCATTCTTTTATGAAAGACTGTTTCTTTGATGAAAGGTTGTTTGAAGAATGAGGTGTGATAAGCCCTTAGATTGGTAGGTGCAAAGAATGTAAGATTGACTTGGATACATCCCATATCAGAGTATTTTTCTAGATAACTGACGAGCATTGTAGTTGGGTACTTTAGGTGTTTTGGTAGATGGAAATATGTCTATATGTTGGCCAATTGTAGTATTTACAGTCATGTTGATGTTAGACCTTGGAGGACAACAGGTTCCTAGTCAATCTGTGTGCTACCAATGTTTGACATAAAGGTACGGTTGGTTCCTAGTTGGTATGTTATTCAAGATGACAATCCTACAAGTGAATGGAGGAGCATGGACACTTTGGTTTAAATATTGAAACGAGTTGCTACAGTTATAACTATTAGTTGGTTATTGTGGCAATGAAAAATACAATGAATTGACATTGTTCTCGCTGAATAAGACAAGCATTAATGGCTGACTTAATTCTGAGTTGGCACTATGAGTTTGCAACAAGGAAGACATGGTGATGTTTTGGATGGAGCAAAGAGTTTTTTTTGGAGTTTGGGCCAAAGGATGATAGTTCTTATGGCGACACAGGAGATTAGATGTTGATGGACGAATGAGGTAAAGTTCATGTATGATGTTCAATAAAAACAGTGATTGTTATCGACCAAACTAGCAACCCATCAAGGTCCTTGGGTTGCTATGGCAGTACCACAAGGGTAGGTGTCCAAATGTCACTACAACACCTGCATGTTCCCTATTTGAGCCAAACTCCTTCACTAATGGACTTTGGGAGGCTTCCCTAAACAACACTTCACGACAAGGATCAATGGACCAGTGCCTATGGTAAACACTAGGTGAAGGTGGGAGTTAATTATTTAAATAACCTTTGCTGGTATAATGAACTAAAAATTAAACTTAGACTAACAAGCTAAACTCACCCAAATACTAATAAATATGACACTAAACAAATAGAAAATGATGATGTAGATATCCTTACCACTTTATCGGAATATTTGCTTGGTGTACCTGATAATAGGTGGCTGGGAACAAAGTGTTTCCTCGATGTTTAAAGATATCAGATCTACAAAATGACAACAAAACGTAGAAACCAACAAAGAGAATGGTCTTTTTAGGCCTCCCACAAGTGTATTAACACTTAAGATCAACAAATCTGTGGGTGGGAAGGTTAGGGTGACAATATATTAATGATTACCAATGCCTTAGAGCCTTGAATATGCAATAAAATGTGATTTCCAGCAAGCTGAAAATGACAGTACAAATTTGGGGTTCAAATCCCCCAGGATCAAAACTTAGAAATAAATTCCAGCCAACAAGGGGACTTGTTGGGTCTGAAATTTAGTTGATCTAGCCAAAAAATAAATGATACAGCCTTTGCAAACAATTTTGGAAATGGAGAAAGGGTTTGAGTGATGAAATACTTACTTAAACGTCCCTTCAAGTGAGGAAAATGAGTGTAGATCTGCGTATATGTTTGTTGTAATATTGTAGACTTGCACACTTTCTCAATTAAAACCCTTGTAAAATACAATGTTAGAAGCACAAATTCCAAGGGAAAACCTATCTTTGGGGTAGAAAAATTCTCTAGAGAAAAATCCCCAATAGATCTACTAGCTTGTAAGATCAAAATTGAAATACAAAGCTAGGGTAAGATTTTTTTTATTTTTATATTTTATAAAAGCAAAAATAAAAAGAGATTTTGGATTTTGAATAATGATGGTTGAAGACGGTGAGTTTTTTACATTTTTATTACCTCTTGCTTCAAGAAATCACGACCACAACTTGTCTTAAATCGACTTTGAAAGATGCCTATATATTGGGTTGGAGTCGAAATACTAATCGCCCCCAATTCTATTTAGAAGATGATTGTTCTTGAGTTTACTAGGAAATCTCCTTGAAGGATGGTTTCCAAACCAAGGGATTCAATTTTGGTGAGAGTGAGAACCAACAACGGTTGAAGATACCTCCAATGAAGTTTGTCCAACACTTGGATTTGAACCACTAATACCAACAAAGAAAGAGGAAGAGACGAGGAGTCTAGTTCTCTTATTCCACGTGGCTAGGTAGCCCCTCAATGGATTGATCCAATTGGTTATTGCAAATTCCACTTGGAATTTTGATACAGAGCACAAAAACTCTTAACCAAGAAACAAAAACATAGAATAAATTGATCCACAAAATACAAGAGATGAAAGTTCAAAAATATGGCATTATGATCTCACAAAACTTCAACAACTTGAATGAGAGGAGAAGCTAGCTTTATAGCTTTCATTGTAATGGATATTTTTCCATCTCTCATTAAAATATAATATCTAACTTTCCATCCATATGTTGGAGACAAAGTCACTTAAAAATAATATTTTTTTTTTTTATGAAATTTACCCACAAAAGAGGTTAACTTAACCAATGGCTCAACGTATAAACTAGAGTCGTATTCAATGGCTATCTTAAATAAGTGGATCGAATCACTTAGCTTGAATTTTCACTTTGACATTCATTTCCTTCCACCCGATTCATTACCGACGTTAATATTTGACCCAACAAGCTTCTTTACTTTACCTCTTGTCCTCCCCTTTACATATTCGATGGGTCATGTAAGACAAATATTAAGTGAGGGCGGCTTTATCTTTATTAATGCCTTAAGTGGGTAATCGCTCATCCCATCATTCGATTTGATAAAACACTTTGGAGCCTTTATAATATAATATTCACCCTTTGTTCTTTTGGCATGGTTTATATTTAATTTTTGTCCCTTTTATTTGCCTTGGTTTTGATTTTGTTGAATCCACGTGAATATCGTTGCATGGAAGGAATCCAAGACATGGTTTTTGTTGGAAGCATGGTCTATTTTCCTTTTTCCGTTGAAATTGTTTTTTCATGTCATGGATGGCCCCCTTTTTGCAACATTTTCTTCATAAATGTGCTTGCGGGACCTTTCGGCAACTGATTTTTTTCTTATAACTTGATCTTTTTTCCAAAACTTCAATGTGGCGTGTCAACTATGTATGATGATGATCAATCTGAGTCTCTATTCTATTTTTGGATCTGGGATCCCATGTAGGATTCGTGAACTACCTCAAAAAAATGTGAGATGATGAGAAGTTTTTGATACTGCCATGTTGAGAACTAAAAATGATAAATGCACCATGTCCAATGGATGCATACAAAATATAAGACAATGACAGTGTGGGTGCACATGACCATGGGTGGACAAGCCCTACAATGTGTGATCACCCCTACAATGAACCTGGCTCTCGTAAACCATGTGTCTCAATAGTTTCATCTCAAGTCCCCCAATCCTATCTAAGAAAAAGGGAAGTGAGAATGAAGTCTAGAAATATTGAGCATGGCCGACTAACAAGTCTAAGAGTCCATAATACACAATATTCCACATGGCTTACAAAACTTTGGCTTGCATCTTTAGGCTTACAATGGTGTATCCATATGAAAAATGTAGGGTACCTCCTTGAGAGGTAATAGTTACCATGTGGGAATGTGAATCACACCTTTTATTTAAGCTCGTATTTTGTCTAGAGATGGTACTTAGGAGAAGTGTTATAATGGTAACTAGGCATTTTTTTTTCAAAGCTTGTGCCTAGTGTCTCCATTAGGATTAACATGTAAAGGGAATATTATGTAAGAACTAGATAAGCATGCATACCCCTTTGCCATGTGTCCTTGATTATTTGGATAAACTTGTTGGAATAGTACAAAACCTCTATTATGGAGTCGGTAACACTTGGAGGAGTGGTCCATGTGTTAGTTGGATTCTCTATGAGTTGACCATGTTGGTTGTAGACTCTAAGAGGTACCTAAAAAACCTCAAATTTTCTTGACATTTAGGGGGAGTTCATAAAAAATTTGAATGAACCATGTACCTAAAGGACATCCTACTAGAATGTCGGTTATAATGGTTAGGTAACCATCTATTTCGGTATATGGTTGATATTTTATATGAACATTGGTAGTTTGTTGATTCTTACATGATTGAGGTAGGAGATGAAAGTTCCAGTTGTTGATGTTACGGTAGTTGTGGGAGGTATTAACCTCCATGTGTAACCTTTGACTAGAATGGAATATTCTGGAAGCAAGAGAAACCCTAAATAGATGTGTGAAAACCCTAGAAGACAAGTCGACCTAGTAGGATAGATAATATTAGAATATTATCTTCCAGAAAGACAAGTTGGCTCCACAAGAAAAAGATAAACAAAAAATATAATTACAAGAAAGTCAGGTCGGCCTAGCCAGAAAAGTCACTAGATAGATTAGTATAAATAGAGGACGTTTTAGCTCATTTGTACACCCATTCAGAGCGCAATTTTTGTGGAGAGCTGCAACTGTAGCTACAAGGAGGAATAAGGGTGTATGGTCATCTCTTGGTCTCTCTCTAGCATTATCAAGTGATATTCCTGGTCATTCTCTTGGTGATATTATTGGTGATACTCTTGGTGATATTCTGGCTAAGTATGGCGCAAGTTTGAGAGAATCGTGTAGTTGTATTTTTTGCAGTTGTGTATGGTACTTATTTTGTGGATATGGAGACTCTCTCTCTTGTGCACTACCCATGGAGAAGGAGTTATTTCTCCAGTTAGAAGCTATGGTTTATCTGTTGGTTCTAGTATGGATTTCTGGAATAATTATGTCAAATATTAAAGGTGCTCGAGCGTGGTTGTGTGCCTGTGGTTAGGTGACAATATTTTGATATTGTCTATGGTAAAATGAGCACATCGAATATTTTAACAGGTTATGGACCCACACTATATTCATACATTCTAACCACTGGAAGGTTGATTGGGAAGTTCATTGTCAAGCTTGTTATAGCACCAATTGTAGTTAGGGTTTGTAATGGCAAAAAACCCTAACCCATTTGTTCGGGTACCTATAGTGAAGCATTTGGAGTATTTCTTTGACATCCTAGTGTGTCATAGCTTAGCGCACCTCTTGGTACCCTCAACTAGAAAAAATGTCAGGTTGAGTTTTTGGTCAAAGTCAAAGGTTGACTGGTCAAATTCAAAGTCAAAGGTTGACTTCTGGTCAAATTGACTTTGTGGTCAAAGTTGAAATTTCAGAGTTTCTATCTTGTTTTAATCATTGAACCTTCTAATTTAGTTTCTAATCTCTCCTTGTCAGGATGGTATCTAGTTTCAGATTGGAACACAAGTTGGACGATGCTACAAAGATTTCAAGGTTATCTTACAAGATTTCATGGAGGCTACCATGGAGATGTATTTGTTTGTTCCAAATAGATTACTATGGAAGAATGATTGATCAAAACACTGGAAGAG
>ML780683.1:585384-609725 GCA_009831015.1 Picea engelmannii | reverse complement strand
ATTTCATGGAGGCTACCATGGAGATGTATTTGTTTGTTCCAAATAGATTACTATGGAAGAATGATTGATCAAAACACTGGAAGAGTGTTGAAGAATGTTGTATGATATTTTCCTTTGTTATTTTTCTTGTTCCAGGCAGGTCATAGGTGGTAGCTCTAGGAGGAAGCTACAATGACAGTTGCAAGCATGGAACAAATGACTTCATCAATGGTGAAGCATATGGTCTCACCAAGTATCAATTATAAAGGAAGCATGGGAAGCGAAATAATTTTTGGACATCCTTCACTCAGTTCCATGTCAATCTTCTCACTAAACGACCAGTACCGTGATGAGGTCCATGATAAAGATCTTGCAGTTCCCAGGATTGCAATTGCAGAGGGAGGTAAGAATGGTGTATCAGACATGGAAGAACCACAAATATATGAATATCCACATGAAGATAATACTAAGAAGAGAATACCACCTTGAGCTCATGAGATCATGGTGCTTCAGATAGAACTTTCAAAGAAAGAAAGAAGTCAAAACCATATTCCAGTTACAAAACCCTCCACCTTTGAAGAAAAATTCAAGTTGAAAGAATAGAAGGAAGTTGTGATGGAAGAATATCGATAATGAAAAATGATGTATGAAAATTGTGCCTAAATGAGTTTACAAGATAAATCATGCAGTGGATGAAAGTATCGATAAATACAAGGTAATATTTGTAGCTAGAGGGTTCTCCCATTAGGAGGGAGAAGACTATGATGAGACGATTTCTCCAGTTTCCAGATACACCTCTAGAGCCATCATATCTCTAGCAACATCCATGGGTTGGAATTTACATCAGATGGATGTAAAGACTTCTTTTCTAAATGGAGTGATTGAAGAAGAAGCATACACAGAGCAACCTCAAGGGTTTTAGGTACACCAGAGAGAAACCCATGTATGCAGATTAAATAAGGCCTTGTATGGACTCAAGCAAGCTCCAAGAGCTTGGTGAAGAGCCTCTCATTATTCAGTGTAAGAGGGAGCTATCCTCTGAATTTGATATGAAGGATCTTGGTCTCATGCACTATTACTTGGGACTAGAAGTATGGTAGAAGTGTGGTGAAGTCTTCCTAGGACAAGGGAAGTATGTTGAAAAGATCCTTCGGAAGTTTGGGATGATGGATTGTGAATCCATGGTAACAGATCTAAGGAAGTTGAGAGACTCTAATTCTGATATAGTAGACTCATTCCTATACCAACAATTGATTGGCTCATTGATGTATCTGGTAAATACCATGCCAAACATTTGCTTTGTTGTGAACATGTTGAACCGGTTCTAAGTGGAACCTAGACATGAGCATTTGATAGATGCAAAGAATATCTTGAGACATCTTCATGGGATGATAACTTATGGTTTGAGATATGCCTCAAACAGTGAAGTATAGCTACATGACTTTATTGATTCAGATTGGGCAGGGAGTGCATATTATCACTGAAATTTCGTCCGCAAATGGTTACAAGAATTCAACATTGTCAAATAGTTATGAAGTCATCCATGGACCTGAATTAACACAAAAGCATTCATAAAGGGTCAAAAACTATACAAAATAGTGAAAAATTGAAGGGCGCGATGAAGACACTGGGCGCGCGCACACATGCGTGAAACATAAACGCACTATTCGTGCACATGTGCACGATGCACGACTGTTGTCGCAAAAATCCGCGCACCTGAGAAACGATGCATTTATGAGAGTGGTTGGCCTCCCACCCACCTCTGGTTCAGCTTCCAATATGATTTGACACTCAAATCTGGATTGGATTCGACTGAATGGTTGGTCAAAGACCTAGAAATGCTCTAATTAGCCTATTTACACACTACAAACTAGTTGAACAATAGCTCAAAGGAATGCTATAAAAAGGCCATGGATACACTTCATTTTTCAAGGAATTCAAAGCAAAGTTATGCTGCCATTATTTTCTTGAGGACTCTTCTATCCTTTCCAAGAGTATACTTGCATCATCGCATTGAGCAATCCATCTCACCCCTTGAGTGGATTAGCAAAGAATTCTTTCACCATTTTCATTTTCCTTTTCAAAGTTGTAAGAAGAGCTTACTTGTGGGGGTCTAAGAGCCCTCCCTTGGAGGAAGAAGGGACTCATAGTCCCCTTGCTTTTCAGTGTTTTCTTTCACTAATATCAGCCTTATCATTGGTGACATGGGTCTCATTGTTATTTTTGTCTCTATGTCCCTATGCTTATAAATTTAGTTGTTTTATTTCTTAGTTTAATTCTTAGTTGTTGTTTTAATATTTATTTTTCTAACCCTTTTCCTTGCAGTTGTCCTGCTCAGCAAAACCAACTAAGCTTGCAAGAACCTCTATTTTTCTCACTAAGGTGACGAAAGAGGCGCAACAGATTGGTGACTCCACTAGGGAAAGGTATCAATTTCCTACCCCATTTGGGTTTTTCTAGCTCTTCTTTTAGTTTATTTAACTTGCAGGTGCACTAACTGGCCTAAGCCGACCTGCCAATCAACCAATTCCAAGTTGAATTAGGAGAAATCCTTCTGGATTTTTCATTCTTGGCCGTGTGTCACCTGTGCGTGGGTTTTTAGGCCCACAGACGTGCATCATGCGCACATGTGCTTAAGTCATAGTACTTTTCTGCGCATGTGTGCTTATTGACTTTTCTCTGTTCGCGCACATGCACTCTATGCTTCTCTATCTCCACTGAAACCCACGCATATGTGCAAAAATTCACATTGTAAAGTTTTTGAGATGTGGCGAAGGCCATCTGCCTTCTTAAGAATGATTTCAAGCATGTTTTAAAGCTGCACCACACTTAGTCCCCTCATCATATAAAGGGGTTAGTCAAAACACATAGGCACTTAGGGGTTAAAATCAATTTCCTCTTTTGATTTTATTTTCGCCACATGGATGGCTTGTTTTGACTCACAATATAAGTTGGAAATCATTTTTAATCACATTTAACTTTCATTGGGACTAGAAGTTGGATAACAATCACTTAGTATGCTCTTCTCTCGCACATCTAAGCAATCTTGAGAATCAAAAAAAGATTGTGAAATGATTTCATCTCCCTTAAGAACATTAAAACCTTTAGGAGAGGACAACAACCCTTCTTGGGACTCCTCTTAGTTTATTTTTTCAAACACATCTTAATATTGTAACGGGCCCATCTTGGGATAGTGTTGAAATTTGTTTTCTTAGATCAAATCACTAGGGAAGTTTAAAGGTTTTGTAACGGGCCCATACATGCCCACATGATCAATCTAGGATAGTTTCAAAGCTTTTCTTATATTACATCATAATAGGGAGTTAAAGGGATAGTAACGGACCCACATGTCCACATGCTAGTTTCCTAGGGACTTTTGAATTACGCAAGGTTGTACCAAAGACACTTAGTTAATTAGGTAATCAACACTTGTAAGGATCAAACGAAGTCCACATGCAACAAGGTGACACCTAATTCACTAAAAATTGGCACACTTTCACTCACACACAAAAGTTACTTATCACTCACATAGCTTCTTATTGAAACATGGAGGTCAAAGTAAGTTTCCTCCAAAGGGATTCTGAAACACCCCACCCTTTTATTGACGAAACTATCCACTCCCATTTTAATTCAACGAGGTTGGTTCACACCCTCAACCTCTCAAAACAACTACATCTAAATTTTTTCTAAAAACTCACTAAGTTTTCCTCCACAGGAGGTGCCAAAAGAAATTTTTTAGTCTAGGTAGGATTTCGGGGATAGGCATCCAAATAACTCCCATTATCTGGTTCTCACATTGTCAAAACCAAAGAAGTTGTCAAATAGGGAACTGAAAATCCTCCAAGTCAAGTGTTCCTAACACCATAAGGAAGGGAGATACCCATGAAGGGTTGAAGGCCAAGGTCCGGTTGTTCTGTGTGTCCCCCCTTGAGGCACCCACCTCTTGGATGGGATCCAGCCCGTGACCCATTTCTTAGGCCGAAAATATAAATGTCGCACTTTGACTGAGGCACCTAGTGACCAAATTTTAGGACATCTACCCAGGTGGAAATTGTGGGCTGCAGTTGCACCTTGATTAGATTTTGTGTGGCTATTGGAAAATATCACCAGCTCTTTTGAGATATGCTCCCTTTACCCCTCATTATAACCAATTATTTCATCCTTCACTAGTTTCTCTTCCGGTGACTTCAGACCCCACTGTTGAGTACTATTGGAAGGTCCAGTGCTATTTGAGAGGAAGGGCGTTACATCTTCTAGGACACGAGCATTTGTTTTCTTTTGATTCCCCACGCAGACAAAACCCACTACCCACATATATGCTTCTTTTTCAATTTTTTTTATGTATGATGCACTTCTGACTACATTTTGATTTGGATATATATATATTGTGTAACGTTCAAAGATTGCAACACAAAGGCTCTTGTTTATTTATTACTCTCACCACCATTTGAACACATTCACTCAATTAGTCAGACATCATAGGGGACCCACAGAATCCCCGTCATTCACGACGCTTGCTAAACCTCCCTCCTATCTTAGGGGGAGTGTCTGGTCTTGCCCACTCATCGACACCACCTTCACCCACTCCTGTAAGTGCTACTATTTTAGGATCAGCTTTGATTGGTTCTACATTACTTGGGTCCACTTCCCAAGGTCATCCGTCCACTCGCTCTCCTTTACACGAAAGCAGGGGATCAACTTCCTCTCAAGGGGGAAGTACCAACCCACTTAGCCCCCCTCAAGGGTCAGGTTCACAACACACTTACACCATGGATGGAGATAATCCTCCCCCCCCACTACATATGCCATATTTGGCCTCTCTCAACATACCGGATCTAAGAAAACTCACCAATGATCCTATATTGCATGCCCCCACATGGCTTGCAATGCCCACCAAACTACCTTCAGACATACCCAAGTTTGAAGAAAAGGCAAGTGACAACCCTGCCAACCATGTCATGACCTTTTACCTATGGTGCTCTTCCAATAGAATTATGGATGATTCCATCAGAATGCGATTATTTCAGTGCACACTCACTGGCCCATCGACCAAATGGTATGTAGAGGAAAAATCAGGGTCCCATGCAACTTTTGAATCCTTGGCCAAAGCATTTTTGACCTTCTTCCAACTACCAATTTGCCATGACAATGGTATAGAACTACTCTCTAATTTCAAACAAACCTCAGCCACACATATCGTTGATCACATTCACGAGTGGCGTAGGCGACGTAGTTTGTGTAAAGCAGAAACTACCAAGCAACAGTGTCTTGACTGGTTTCTTAGATCACTTGTCTCTCTCCTCGGTAAGGATGTAGCTTCCACCTTCCCTCAATCTAAAGAGGAAGCCATCAGTAAGGCTCAACAGTATGACCTCATCTATGCACAATCAGGGTACTTATACACTGTACTTCCTGATCTTCCAAAACTTGTGCCATTTGACCAAGACAAACCTGGGATGTCTCACTCAGCAGACAGACTGATTGGTACCACCACTCACCACAGTCCACAACCCCAACCACCACCGATGTATGGAACACCTCAATACATGCCGGCATACGGGGGTACTTCTTATTACCCCCCACCCCCTTATCAACAACCATAACCTGTTTCTATGCCTCCACCCATTAGTGGGCCACCGCCGACACCCCCCATACACCCACCTATTCAAACAAGTTCTGGTAACCCCTCTACCTCAGCTTATAGTACTAGCGAAAGCACCATGCCTTCCTATGTACCTTACGGATCGTTACCTCCACATAATCTGTACTTTCCATTTCCTGGTCCCCCACATCCTCATGCTGGGGTGAATTTTGTTCAACCCTCTCCTGTTCAGCAATATCAAAACTTCGAACAGCTGAATATGGAAAATCCGACCCATCCATCGAACAATGCCAAAAAGAAAGGACGAAATAGGGACAACAACAACCCAGGTCAAGGCAGGAATCAACCCCAGTAGAACCAATCTACTGGGGGCAACTAGAACCAAGAGAATCAAAACCCCTAAGGGGGCAATAATAATAGGCGTCAAGGGAGAAATAACAATACTATTAAAACCAACTTCCCTTGTTCCCTTTGTGGTGAGTTCGGCCATTACACTCATCATTTCCCCCAAATCGTTGATTTCAAATGGTTGAAAGACTCTGGCAGTCTACCCCATCCTCTAGCACCACCTGCCCCTCAGCATGCACCACAAAAATATGTGCAACAACCCCCCCCTGTCGTGCTATAGAATCCTATTCCACACCAAGGTGTGATAAACACTCAACATGACACACAACATCCCCCACCTCATGTGGGACAATACCTCAACCCAAACAATCTAGCGGATCGCACGATCCTCCTCACTAGTGAGGAAGAAATCCTTCTGCAAACACGCAATCGTCAGTATCATGCACCCGCTGAGTCTCCTCCCATCCCTCCAGAGACAAACCTTGCACCTACGGGACCTCCGTTGGTGATTCCTCACCCTACTGTCGAGCCACCTCTTCGCATCCCTTGTTGGAATTACTAAAACAACTGAGAGGGGGGGGGGGTGAATCAGTTGTTTATGAGCTTAAACAATTGTATGCCTATTAAATATTATTAATCTTTCTTCAAGTGATCATCAACAATATACAACATATGGACAGTATAAGTAAAGAACATCAGTCACAAATAAAGTATACACAGAGATAGATTTTCACAAGGAAACCCATAAAGGGAGAAAACCTCTTCTTCTTCGAAATGATAGGCAGTCTTTTCAGTTCTATACATCATCTACAATTGAGCACCAACTCAATGTGAGGCTGCTACCTCTGTTTTACAAGCTGCAACTTGTTTGAGAGCACCAACTCTCTGGTTTCTCTAGCACCCACTAGAAGGAAGCACCAACTCTCTGGTTTCTCTAGCACCCACTAGAAGGAAGCACCAACTCTCTGGTTTCTCTAGCACCCACTAGAAGGAAGCACCAACTCCCTATAAGTTCCAGCACCAACTGGATGGAAGCACCAACTTCCAGTTACATAGGCTCCAACCTGCATAACAGAGAACACTAGTTCTCACTTGCACCACCTTGCCACCTTGGTTTCTCTGGCTACAACCAGATGGAAGCTACAACTTCCTGTGTTCAAGCTCCCACTTGAACCTCTGAGGACAACAGTCCTCCCGAGCACCTCCCAGCCTCCCTGAGATATTAAAGAATGAATACACAAACAACTACACAGATAAATCAATTCTTACCACCCTTTCTTTGTTCTGTAAGTCTGATCTTCTACAAAATGTTCTGCAATTCATTTCTTCCTATGTTTGTTGAGCAGGTCTGCTCTGCATCAACTTTTTCTGTCATTCTGCTCTACTTCAACTTGCTCTGCGTTTAATCTCACTCTGCACATATGCTCAATTTCATACTGTGCATCCTCTCCTTTTCCCTTTCTTACAGTTTCATTCTTTTTCCATCCGAAACAACCAACCGTGCACAATCTGTCTCATTTTCTTTTATGCACCCACATGGTGGTTCAACTTCCCTTTTCCTTAGGAAAAACAAGGACACCTGTCCTAGCAACTGAAACGCTAACTGATTTGCAATCATGAGTCTGTTTAGTTTAGCAGATTCGTAACTGAGGAGTTAAATGTGTGTGAGAAAACAGTAACACTCCGATCTCATTCAAGTCTTATCTGCACCGTTGGATGACTTTTATTATTCTTGTTTCGGCATTTCGACATTCGTTTTCCCAAGTGTCTCGACACTTTCACGTCGTGATCTCCGAAACTCTGAAATGGAGCTTATCTGGACTGACTCCTTCTCTTCCTGTGACCAAGGGTTGTGACCACAGCCTTATGCATAAGGCACTTTCACGATTTCTCATATCGCGAATTCGACATTCCTGATGTTCAATGTTTTTGTCACTTCCAAATCCCTATCCACGAAATTTCGTAAAGCAGTTGGATCAACGATCTAGATCATCTCTAGATCTGATGGTTCAGATTAAGTCGGGATTTCACATCGCGATATCGCATATCGCAATTTCGTAAATCATGTTGCATTGTTTCTTTTGCCTCTCCATATCGCGATTCGCGAAACTCCGATATGGGGTGTGATCAATGGTCTAGGTTTGATCTTCGCTCAATGGTTGCGATTGAATCGCAATATCGCATATCGCGATTTCGAAAGTCTTGTTGCATTTGTTTCTTTTCCTTTTGAAGTTGCGATTCTTGAAACTCCGACATGGGCTGTGATCAACGGTTCAGGTTCACTCTTGTTTCAATGGCTACGATTGAATCGTGATATCGCATATCGTGAAATCATAATTCTTGTTACGTTTGTTTCTTTTCCACTTGATATCACAATTCATGAAACTCCGACATGGAGTTGAACCAATGGTCCAAATATGAACTTGTTTCAACGGCTACAATTGGATCGCGATATCGCATATCGTGAAATCGGAAGTCTTGTTGCATTTGTTTCTTTTCCTCTTGATATCGCGATTCACAAAACTATGACACGAGATATAATCAACTGTCTAGATTCATTCTCGATTCAATGGCTACGATCAAAATGGAATTTTTCATATCACAAAATCGGAATTCCTGTGGATGATATTACATAACTTCTTCAACTCCTGATCCCCGAAATTTCGACAAGGACTGGAATCAACGGTCTAGATTCATTCTTGATTCAATGGCTACGATTGAATCGCAATCTTGTTGCAATGGAATTCCTGTCTGATACAGACTTACCATCAATGACAACCATTCGCTGTCTGTTTAATATTTGCCAACATGCATTCGTTGTCTGTTCAATATTTGCCAACATCCCTCACATCCCATTGTGCAGGAATGTTCACAACCCACAAGCTAGGCCAGCGCACAATTATAGTTTGGTTGATGACTTAGCACAATCCCCAGCTGCCATGTTAGTTTTGGAGGTCCTCCAGACTTGTCCCACTCAGCGGAAATCATTAATTTCCGCCTTGGGGGCGGTCGACCCCGCAGATACTCGACTCGTTACCTTTGATATCGACAACGAAGAACCTCACCTTTCCGCCTTGATCGCTTTTCAAATACCAGTAAAAATATGGAACATCACAATTCATCGGTGTATCATCGATGAATGTGCATCTACATGCATTATGTCCAAATCTGTATGGAAGAAACTTGGTTCCCCTGAACTCATACCCTCTGCCATCACCTTACGAGCTTATGATGGACAACCATCGTCTCCTGAAGGGCTCTTCCAAAATGTCTCCGTTGAACTCGGGGGCAAGACTATTCTCATTGACATCGAATTTATCGATGCCCCACTCGATTATAATATCCTGTTCGGTCGTAGCTACATGTATGCTATGAAGACAGTTGCCTCTTCCATATTTTGGACCATGATGTTCCCCCATAATGGGAAGATCGTTACCATTGACCAAGTCTCATATTACGAGCCTAACCCATCTGCCAACATCGATAACATTCTCCCTCTCATCCACACGAGTCATGACGCATACCCACTTGTCGAGATGGGTCCTGGAATTTTCAAAGATCCATCATCGTTAGGAACTTACCATGGAGCACCACCGCTCCTTCATCCTTCCAATCAAGTATGCATTGTATCATCTAACGGAACTCACACAGAGGGTACCTTTCCTCCTACAGAGGATTCTATCATATTTGACGTCCCACTAGTCGCAGAACTCCCTCCTCAAGAGCCTCCTGTGAACTCGTCGACCCTACCAGTCCACGATTTCACCTCTCCCCAAGGACATATCCCAGTTTCGGAGACAGTTCCCCAAGCCATCACCCAAATCCCCTTCTTTTACCCTCCACTGGGCATCGAAGCTTTCCAGGTAGCCGCAATGCTTACCCTACCTAATATGGTGTTAGAAATTCCAGTTTGGTACTTACATCCACCAGAGATGGTCCCTCAACCATCCCTTCCCCCCCAAACGGAAGGAATCCCAATGACGATTCCCATACTTACTCCCACCATACCCCCTACATCCCCACTCACTAACCCCCCTACCACAGCTGGGGGTAGGAGAAAGAAGAAGGATCCCACAGCTCCACTTCCTCTGCGCATCCAACCTCCTTGTGCACTATGTGAGAAAGATGGACACCAAACCAACAACTACCCATCTCTACTCGAGTTACGGAATTTGATTCCACTCAATCAAACTCCCCCAACACTCACCACTATAACTAGTACTACCACTACCACCCCCCATTCCAGTAGTAAAGGGTTGCGAACCAAATTCGCTTGCGCTATATGTTCAGAATATGGCCATTATACCCACCATTGCCCAACATTGCCATGCTTTCGGCAGACATTAGCTGCAATACGCCAAAGCTTCCAGAGCAACCCCAATCCTGCTATGTCATCCTTACCAACAATCACCGACATCCGTTATGTCACAACGTCATTCAATGAACGTATGTGATGCCCTTTCTCTCTATGTGAATCATTAGATCATTTTACATATCAGTGTCCTATGATCATTGAATACAGGCAATGCCAATTGACCCTACTTTAACGACCCACAGAGTCAATAGTTGACCTTACCTCATCACTAGAGGTTCTTCATGTCATTTCTCCTGAACCCAAGGCCCTTCCAATGCCTCCATGGTTCTTAGATGACTTATCTGAGGATTCACCCCCCAATCCCCCCAACTCCCTCACTCATTCCCCTATGGACATTTTACATCCAACTACCATGGGTACTCATCAGTACTTCAATATTTGGTTTATGTCGAGCGAACCATCACCATATCCTTACGTTGTTCCCCCTTCTTCTTTATCATTATGGGGCAACCACACAACAACAGTCACCGATATCACTCTTCATGACCCCTTGTATTCCCGTCACTTCCACTGGGACAAAGAAATACTTGAAGAGTTAAACAACCTTGACTACCCATGGGATGCGATACACCATAGCGCACTCTTCTTTCCACAGGAAGCCTCCATGCCTCCTAACAAACACCCCATCTACGCGGTCAAAACCAAAGATTTTATCCCATTAGGGCCTATCGAGTGGTTCAAGAACCCCATTCCTGCCCCTGATGCTTTTGAAGAAGGCAACATGGCCAACATTTACCCGACCATTAAAATTGACATTTCCATCAAAAATGGCGTTGCCGAGGAAATCACCATTGGAGTTGCTTACACTCCTCAAGAAATCACCACCTACAAAGCCCTCTTCCAGGAATATCGGGATATTTTTGCCTGGTCATACACTGAAATGGCTGGCCTCGATCCCTCTATCGTCGAACATCACATCGACACCTGGCCCGACATTACACTAGTTCGTCAAAAACAACGACTGCTACACCTATCCAAAGCAGTAGCCATCAAAGATGAAACTGACAAATTACGCATTGCCGGGTTCATTTACCCCATCGCCTATACATCATGGGTTTCGAACCCTGTACCCGTTAACAAAAAACAGGGCACTATCTGCGTCTGCACAGACTTTCGCGATCTTAATCACGCATGTCCCAAAGACAACTTTCCAATGCCTTTCATTGATCAAATTATCGACGACTGCGCAGGCCACAAGGCCCTATCCTTCATGGACGGATTCTCTAGTTATAATCAAATTCAAATTCACTCAGCCGATCAGTATAAAACCGCATTCACTACCCCTTGGGGCACGTTTGCATATCATTTCATTCCTTTTGGCTTAAAGAATGCTGGCGCAACTTTCCAACGTGATATGACATACATCTTTCACGATCTGGCTCATATCATCCTCTCATACTTGGACGACCTCACAGCTCGATCCAAGAAATGCACCCAACATCTTGATGATTTGCGAATCATCTTCCAATGGTGTCATCAGTACAACATCTGCTTGAATCCCCTCAAGTGCATTTTCTATGTCATCGCAAGGTGCCTCCTCGACTTTATCGTTTCCCAAAGCGATATTACCGTGGACCCCCTCAAAGTCCAAGCTATCACCAAAATTCCACCTCCCCGAAATTTACGTGAACTTCAGAGCCTATAAGGCAAAGCTAATTTTCTACGGCGATTTTTCCCAAACTACGCCATACGCGCACACAGTTTCCTTCGCTTACTACGTCACGACATCCCATTTCAGTGGGATGACCATGCCCAACAGTCATTTGATGATCTTAAAATGGCGCTCTCCAACGCCCCTTTAATTAGTGCACCTGACTATAATCGCGACTATATCCTCTACGTATCAACATCAGTTGTGTTAGTAGTAGGAGTTCTCATCCATCTAGGCGATGACAATCGTGAGAATGTCATTTATTACGTTAGTAAAAACCTCTCAGGGCCACCCTTGAAGTATAAACACGAAGGGAAACTAGCTCTTGTAGTTGTCCTCACAGTCCAGAAACGACATCACTACATTCTGCTTCGCACAACTAAGGTTGTCGCCGATTCTAGCCCTATGCAATACTTGCTCAGTCGTCGGCAAATTAGCGACAAATTTGCTCGATCGATCGTTATCCTTCAGGAGTATGATCTGGAATTCTCAACACCCAAGAGCAAGAAGGCCCTCATTCTTGCTGAACTTGTCATGGCCCTCCCCCCTGACACCACCCATGCCCTCATCAATACCGACTTTCCCGACGAACACCTCTTTTACATCACTTCGGATGATCCTTGGTACGACGACCTCCTCGTCTATCTCCAAACTCAAAAGTTCAGTAACCACCTTTCACGAGATGATCGTCGTCGTATTCGCCATCAGGCCCCCTGCTACCTCCTCATCGGAGACATCCTATACCAGCAGGGATTCGACACCATTCTTCGTTGATGCCTGACCATTGACGAGGCCGATAGATTCTTGAACAACTGCCACAGCAACGCATGTGGGGGCCATATTTCGGGAATATCCACTGCTCAGAAGATTATCTGAGCAGGTTATTTTTGGCCTACCTTGTTTCACGATTGCATTCACGCCATGAAATGATGTGAGCAATGTCAGCTTTAAGCCAACAAAGCCCAACCACCCGCTACTCTTATTCATCCAGTCATCACTACTGACCCTTTTTGTAAATGGGGCATCAACTTCATGACTTGTAATCCCCCCTCCAGCAATGGTCACAAATACACTGTCATCGCAGTCGATTACTTCACCAAATGGGCAGAAGCTATGCCCAGCTTCAACAACACCGCTGACACCACAGTGCGTTTTTTCTTTAACCACGTCATATCTCGCTTTGGAGTACCACTCCAACTCATTTTTGATCACGGGAAACACTTCGAGAATGAGATCTTCGTTGAACTCTCATCTCGGTTAGGATTCTCTCATGAGTTTGCCTCACCATATTACCCTTAATCTAATGGACAGATTGAAGCAGTTAACAAGGTCCTCAAGACCAGGTTACAGTGTATGGTTAATAAACATAAGACCAATTGGCATCACATGTTATTTTCCACGCTATGGGCTTACCATACGACTGTGAAAATAGCTACTGGTTTCACACCATTTCATCTAGTCCATGGGGTTGAGGCCACTCTTCCCATCGAGGGCAAAATTCCCACCCTACGCACCGCAATTGAGCTATTACCCGACACTTCTCCAATGGAGCAGTGTTTGCTGAACTTAGAGTCTCTGGATGAAGATCGTCGATCTTCATTACAGAACAATGAGGCCGCTAAAAAATGATCAAAAGCTACCTTTGATTAACATGTCAACCTTCGCTCATTTCGCAAAGGCAACGTCGTCCTGGCTTACGATATCGCTCATGATACCTTTGGCCATGGAAAATTCGAGTCACTATGGCATGGACCATACATTATCCAACATTGCCTCACCAAAGGCGCATACATCCTAGCCTTTCCCGAAGGCCTGTCTCTCAAAGAACCCGTCAACAGGTTGTATTTAAATAAATTTTATGCTTAAACGTAGTCATTCTACTTTAGGTTATTTCTTTTATCGTGTTTTTAATATTTTTTCCATCCCTCACATCTAAACTCTCATTTCTGCTATTGACAGATGCTTCCTCCACCGGCCTACCACATCGGTTACGCCGACGGCGCTAGCCGTTAGACACAAAATCTCGCTTCGGCCGCTTGGGCTCTCTACACCCCCTCACATGAAATGATCCATTCGAGCGGCATATGTTTGGGTTCAGCGACCAACAACCAAGACGAATACACTGTCGTCATTGGCCTCCTGGCCAATACCCAACATCACAGTATTCGTCACCTTAGCGTCTTTCTCAACTCTCAACTAGTCATTCTCCAGCTCAACAATGTGTACCACGTACACGATCCTTGCCTCTTTCACAAATACCTGCAGGTTAGACTGTTATCTCGACATTTTGATTCCATTACATTTACACATATTCCAAGACAATTGAATCAAATTACAGATAACCTAGCTAATATTGTGTTAGACTGGCATATATCATATCAAGCTACCTCTACACATACATAAACATATCAACAACCTGTCATAGCATATATAGATTAGACATCATCAATACATTAACAAAACACATGTAAACATCACATAGATCTCAAAATGTATACTCATGTATATCTCGAAAGGTCCACAGTGGCATCCAACTGTTTACATACAAAAATACAAGTATTTGTAGGCCAGTGAAGCACCTCGGTACAAAATGGGCTCACCAGCCTACATACAAAAATACATCAATACATAGAGCACCACTTAGGGTGCCTCTAGAGCACCACCACCTACCCCTCCCTCAGGCGGTGGTTGCCCACCCCCTACTAGTCCCTAGCCAAACTTCCACTCACCATTCTAGGAGCTCTGGGCATCCATTTTTCGATCCGTATTTAGCCACGGGATCAACATCCCGTCATCTACATCACGACAGTCCCTGGGCCTCTTTTATCCTGAGCCCCTGGGACACCATTTTTCATACCCTGATCAGGTACGCATGTGCATATTCAAAATTATCAAATACATGCTCATATATTCGATTATATTCAGATATTTTTCACATTGGGTATTTGGTCTTCATGTGTGCAAGTACTTGGTCATCATACATCAACACGACCCCTTTAGGTATATAATCAACACTGGCATGTAGTCATTCCCTCTGAATCTCACTTACATTTCCAGTCACACCCTCTGACATCTGCCTCTAGGATCCCCATTTCCGGCTCTGTAGTACCAACACCTCCATTTGCATCTTTAGTACTGTCACCTGGTAGCACTCTTACCCACATGAGTTGTCCCATTCATAGCACCCTTTTGCGCTTTTGACACTCGTGCTATTTTTTAGAACCCTTTAGGGATGGGAGTCTCGATAGTCTTACATCATTTCGCGAATCAGCCACATACTCTTTCTCCTCATTTTGATAGCTTTCCCAAATGGACTCCCAGATTATCTCTTCACGGTTATATTTTTGGACTACACCTTCGCAGTATCATGAACCCTCCATTTCATCCACAATCCATTTGCCCATCTACACATTTCCCTTCATTTCACCTACCTCATACAAAAACCCACCCTCCATCAGTTCTCCGAGAAAATTATGCCCTACCCAGGCCAACCATCTCACATTGGGGCACCCATTTCTGTATTTGTACACTTACCCCAAATTATTCTTTATTTATTGTACAAACGCCTTTGTTTCCAACAGATACATTACCTTTTTGTCGTCACCTTTGGCGACCTTCTTCCTTTTTTGGCCAAATGCAATCCATGTCACCCTTGGTTGGGGCACTACTTATCATCCACCCTTGAAGACATCGTTCTTATCTTCAGAGTAGCCCACATGCCACTTACCTCTACCCTCTGAGTTTGTTCACCTTGTCCCACCTCTGGCACAACTTATCCCCTGTCTTGTCCCCCTGACACTCGACCTCGTTGAACGGTTGCAACCACTTTTATCTCAAATATGCTCCAACCAAGGGCAGTCTTGAGTCTTCCTACATCTTGACTTCGTTCATGTACCTCCTCCACTTCCTAACCTCACCTAGTAGATTTCACGAAGCCATTTGCTTCTGGGAGTCGCGTCCCCCTTTTTTTCAACATCAGCATAGTTTTCCAGAAAGGAGATAGTATCTTGATTCTCATTACCCATCCAATGAGAGATCTCAGATGGAACAGGGAGAAACACAATTTCTCCTTGCTATCGTTGACCCCCATTACATTCGACGTCAACCCTTTCTCATGTTACGGTGGGTCTTACTTTGCGACTATTGCAGTTAGTTCTTTTACTTGCCGAAGGCCTCTGAACTTGGTTGGGCTATCAATGCCCACAAAATCCGTGATACTTCTTGCAGCTATCACTGCCTACTATTCAGAGTATGTTCATCCACATACTTGTCTTCTTCCTTTATCATGACTGCCCCTGAGGGCGCTGTAGTTGTCTACATCAACACTTCATTCCTCTTTTTGAGTTACATGACACGAGCATGGGGCATACCCGCCTCGTTTGTACACAATTTTTTTTTTACCCACCTCATGGAAGGTTGGGTTCTACCGATTCCTTTTTCCCTCCAACGGATCGCTCTGAACAATCCCACTATTGCTCTCTCTTCCAACAACACTCTCAATAGAAGAAACATTGATGGATTTTGGCTATACATATGCTCCTAACCTTATCCATAAGGGGGCATCTGTTATCACTGAAATTTCGTCCGCAAATGGTTACAAGAATTTAGCATCGTCAAACAGTTATGAAGTCATCCATGGACCTGAATTAACACAAAATCATTCATAAAAAGTCAAAAACTATACAAAATAGTGAAAAAATGAAGGGTGGTATGAAGACACTGGGCATGCATGCACATGCGCACGATGCACGACTGTTGTCGTAAAAGGCCACACACCTGAGAAACGACGCATTTATGAGAGTGGCCGGCCTCCCACCCACTTCTGGTTCAGCTTCCAAGTTGATTTGACACTCAAATATGGACTAGATTCAACTGGACGGTTGGTCAAAGACCTAGAAATGCCCTAATTAACCTCTTTACACACTACAAACTAGTTGAACAATAGCTCAAAGGAATGCTATAAAAAGGCCATGGATACACTTCATTTTTCAAGGAATTCAAAGAAAAGTTATGCTGCCATTATTCTCTTGAGGACTCTTCTATCCTTGCCAAGAGTATACTTGCATCATCGCATTGGGCAATCCATCTCACCCCTTGAGTAGATTAGCAAAGAATTCTTTCACCATTTTCATTTTCCTTTTCAAAGTTGTAAGAAGAGCTTACTTGTGGGGGTCCAAGAGCCCTCCCTTGGAGGAAGAAGGGACTCATAGTCCCCTTGCTTCTCGGTGTTTTCTTTCACTAATATCAGCCTTATCATTGGTGACATGGGTCTCATTGTTATTTTTGTCTCTATGTCCCTATGCTTATAAATTTAGTTGTTGTTTTATTTCTTAGTTTAATTCTTAGTTGTTGTTTTAATATTTTTTTTTCTAACCCTTTTCCTTGCAGCTGTCCTGCTCAGCAAACCCAACTGAGATTGCAAGCACCTATATTTTGCTCACTAAGGTGATGAAAGAGGCGCAACAGTGCAGATGATAGAAAGAGTACTTTTGGTATGTGTTTCAGTTTGGAATATGATACGATTTCATGGGATAGCAGGAAACAAAAGTTTGTTTCACTTAGCACTGTAGAAGAAGAATATATTGTAGCTTTTGATGCTTGTATGTAAGCAATGTGGCTCTGTAAGCTAGTTTCTGGACTGTTTGATCAGGTGCTAGATTCAACAATGATATATTGTGATAACCAGAGCTGTGTGAAGCTCTCATAGAACCTGGTGTTCCATGACAGGTCGAAGCACATTGAGATCAAGTACTATTTTCTCTGTGATAAAGGGGAGAAGTGGTTCTCTAGTATATCCCCAGTGATGAGAAGACTGCAGATATTTTGACGAAATTTTTGTCCAAGATAAATTTTTCATACCTGAGGGACAAGTTGGGGCTCATGGAGATTGCTCCCTTGGTTGAAAGGGAGGAGATGACTTCCTTGATTGGGAGGGAGAAATGATATGTGGCATCATGGAATGTCAATGGGTTGCAGATATGTATCATGCTAGTCGAAATTAGAGATGGTCATACAACTTAGAGATGATGCTTGCATCATGCTAGATATGAACATGATAGTACAACTCAGATATGATATAGATGGTTCAATTTTTTGATACAATGGCCCGAGGAGCATTGTGATATTACAAATTAGAGGTGGAAATACAACTTGGATATGATGTATTTTCATCATACTAGTTATGTTCATGCTAGTACAACTTAGAGACGATGTTGGTGAGCCACATCATGCTAGATATGGCCATGAAAGTACAACTTATATGTGAAAAGCAACTTAGATATGATGTATTGACATCATGCTAGATATGTCATGATAGTACGTCTTAGAGATGACCATACATCTTGGAGATGATTGTTACACATCAAAATTCCACACTTAAGTATCTCACCCTAAGTGTCGCAAGTGTCATCAAGTGTCGTATGCACCTTTCTAAGTGTCGCATGCACTTTTCTATGTGTTTTCCTACCTTGACACCAGGGATGATTTTAGGGGCTAAATTTCGCTCATGGGTTAATTTTCCATGGTTTTTCCAAAAAAGAGATTCTCTATTTTAAAAATGATTCGCCCAAATTCTATAGGATAAAATTATTTTACCTTAAAATTCGCCAAAATTTTATAAAAACCATATAAAATCCTTAGAAATTTGAATATTTTTACAAAAATATTGCCAAACATTTATAGTTGACATATGAAGGATTAGTAAGATTCGCCAAGGTTTCTACATTTTAAAATAAATTTCCATCCTTAAAATCATCCCTGCTTGACACCATGAAAGAACATTTGTCACAATCCCTAGTCAATGTGGAGGAGAAATATATCATATGAAGGTCAAAATACGATATGCACATGAATTATTCATGATTATTCATAAAAAGGAAATTAATTTAGTGTGAGAATCCACCTCACATTTAGTTTCCTAATCCCAAGGAGAATTTGAGAGTCTCATGGATGGTTGAGAGATGTTCTCAAACCAAAATCCTAATTTGGTGGATATTGAGAGATATTTCCTCCTTACAATCCCATTTTAGTGGATCTAGTGAGTGATCTTCTCCATGGTGGTTAAGCCTCCAAATCCTATATAATGAGGGCTTTCCATGATGAAAGGGAGACAGATAGAGATATCAAACTTATGATCTTGGGATTCATGTGAGGGTCTAGGCGAGGAGAGTTTGGAGGAGTTGAAATTGACATCATTCATGGTCTGTAAGTTTTCTTGGTTCTCATTTAATATACTTGGCCTATTTCCTTCAAGTGTATGTTTATATGTGGTTTTATATGTTTGACTTAATTTACATAGATGAATTTGGTTTGTCTAATCCATTAGAGTAGGAGATATTCATTTGTTTTTTGTTGTTCATTGTAGGTACCTTTTTGTGTCGAGAGTGAAGATCAAGCTCATGGATTGGAGCGGCATGGAAAAACTTCAAAAAAAGGTGCACCATACTTCCCCTCCTTCTCTCTTTTTCGATGGAAAAAATAAAGTTATAGGAATGTTAGTGTCCAAATGTAATTTTCTATCTTGGTATAGGGGTCTATAATCCAAGGGAAAGTTTACATGTCCGCAGGAGAATATTTCTGTAAAAAAAATTGACGATTCCATTGGGGAAGGACATTGACTTGTCTTTCCTTGGCTTGTCTGAGATTTTTCCCACCTTTATATCTTGTTTGTTGTTTCATTCTGATATTCCCTTTCTCTCTTCTTCAGTGAAGATATCACAGAGTCTTTGAAAAAGTTTTTTGAGTTTTTTTCCTGATCTTTGAGTTTTTGGGAAGGGTAGCACTCCTCTATTGTGTACACCATGGCACTAATCTAGGATCAATGCTCCTTGTAGTGTATATCAGAGTGCTGGTGCACTCTCTCCCTTTGGAAATAAGAGTGTTGATAGCCTTTTATAGGGTTTTCTGCTCCTTTCTACTTTCTCTTTTCTCAGTATGATCCTGAGGGGTTTTTTCTCAGAGTCCCTTGATTATAGTTGACTTTGTTTTGCTAAGTGTTTGACATTTATCACTCATTTATGTTTATCCTTTGAGTTTGCAAATTTTCTCTTAGTTGTGGTCCCCTTGGGTTAACAGGATCTCTTGGTTCTTTCTACCTTTGAGTTTGTCTGATCTTCATCTCGTAAAGATTTTAGATTGCTTAGTTGTTTTGGTCTGTTCATCAACTAGGGCTTACAAAGGTTGCTTGGTATTGAGCCTTCTTGTCTTCATTTGAAACATCTCTCTTTTCTGGATGATTAGGACTCTTATGAAAACCTATCTTGATTTATGTTTCTTGTTTCTCATCGTTTGAGGATTTTCGTGAGTGTTTGTCTTCTTTCTCTTTTAGATCATTGAGTTCTTGATTGACCAGGTTATCCCTTACTTGTTTTCTTTCAGTTATCATCAATTTGAGTGCGCTTTGTTTGATTTATTTTTTCCTCATAGTTCTTTGTATTAAACTTATATCTCTTTCATTTGAAAGTTAAGAAGTGAAAAGTTTGCACATCTCTTTGCATAGTTAATCAAACGAAGAAATTTTGCATTCATTAGGAAATTTGTTTTGGTTCATGTTTTCAAAAAAGAGCTAGTTTTGCATGTGCATTTTGGTTTTTGGAAACATTTGCTTGATATTTTGGCACCGTATTGATCCTAGAAATTTAAATTTGCATCATTTCGAGTGCTTGCTTGTGTTAGGAAGAATAGAACTCTTCTCCTTCCCGTACATAGAATTCATCAAAAGAAAGAACCGCATATCTTTATTTTTGATTCTATTGGAGTCGAGTCTCTTACACATCATCAGTTTCATCTTTGTAAAACCCTTTGAGTTAAAATCCATTAAAATCAACCACACGTAAATAAAATCAACTAGAATTTTTTTTGGTTTTAGCACACCGACAATAGCTTAGGATTAGGGCCTTTGGACTAGGTGAAGTGAGTAAATTTTCCAAGACTACTAAATAGACTATAGAGCACTAAAGAGTGCATAAATCCAAATTTCGTATAAGCATAGCCGGGAACCCCCTCTCACACAGGGGCTAAACACGAGGTCGTGTGTGGGAGAGAAGCAGAGATTACCCCTCCAAATATTAACCAATCGTAGTAGACATATCGTGTATTGGAGGTTGTTCTTGAGAAACCACTAGTTTCATTTGGTCTTTGATCAGAATCTGGACTAGGGGTCAAAATTTAGCCCAAAAATCAAAGTGTTCGGAATCGCTTCAAAATGGACAGGTGCGTAGGCTTTGTCCTCATGAACCCAACGCACTTTGAACTGGCTCAAATGAACATCGGATAGTGAGATATCACATTCTATCCATTTTGCCAAACATGCAAAAAAATTGTTGACTGTACAGTCCGTACAATACGTATAGGCTGACGTGGTAGGGTACGGACCCACACATGTCAGCTGAGCTCAAAAAGCTAACGTGGTAAGTGCTGAGTTGGCAAGCTAAAGTGGCAAGCGCTGATTTGACAGATGCGTGGGTGAATGAGTTTGAAAAACGTGGCATTTTTATTAGCCAATTGGGTGGTGCCACGTGGCCCAGGCATGGGCTGCCACGTGGCACCTTGATGTTTTGGTGTAAAAGTAATGTGGAGTCCGTGGGAGTTGAACCTCGGATCTCCGCATGGTGCAAATCTTTGGCAACGGTCGCCCAGCCAGTGCGCCCACATAATAGTTCTTATCATTATACTTTCCCGTTTTTATTTAAGTTTGTGTCTAGTGTAGTTTGGGGCAGGGTCTGGGCTGGGGCTTAGCCCTAGCCCCCGGTTATATATGTGTTCCCACATGACCACGCCACAAACTTTGCACGAGAGTCCAAAAACTGTTCAAACGGATCTGTCCACATGCTGACACTTGTCAGCATGGGAACCTCGATCGAGTTTGTATCTCACCTAGGAGCTTGACACTTGTCATGACCACGGGCAGTTGCAACCGGTGCCACAATTTGTGCGGGACGTGGTCACATTGGAACCCACGTATCCAACACCTTCGTCAGTTTAGGGGCTAGGTCCCCTAACTGTGCGACAAATTTGCATGATTTGTGGAAATGGGCGCATGTGCTGGGTTTAGGCATGGGAAATTCCCAGGAACTAGGTTACTCACACAAGAGGTGTGAATTAGCGAACTAGAGACAACAAGCTTGAAGGAGAAAATTGCAGGAGGTCTATCTTCTTCATTTTTTGGCCAAATGAGGTGCCGAAAAAGCCCAGCTAGGGGTTTTTGGATGTTTTGAATCCATTGGTATAGGTGTCAAAGGAATTTGGAGACTTCTATTGCAGGATTTTCTACAGGGAAGTTTCAGAGAGCTCTAGGGAGCTTAGGGCCACCATTGAAGGAGGCCATGCTCAAATGAGCCAAAATTCATTTTCAGTGACTAAATAGTCATTCTTGACTAATTGATATGCTATGAACTCGTTGGAATAGGTTGGAGAGGCATTTGAGGACTTTTACACGTGTTTTTTCCACAAGGAAGATCAAGGAAGCTCAAGGCCACCACTAGAAGAGGTCATGCCCAGATGATCCATGGTCTATTTTCAGAGATCTAATAGTCATTTTTGGGGTTTTTATGTATTTTGAACCCAATGGTACAGTCAGTAAATCCATTGGAGTTGAGAAGAAACTTTTAAAATAACTTTAGACAAAATAATCCCATGGAGCCTAGTCCATTGATGGAGGCTCAAGGAGATGTAGCCCAGTTGGAGGTGAACTCCTTTATCATGTTGTTATTGTTGTGAGTTTTGCTAGTTATTATTTTATGCAACTTATGTTTGATGTTGTATTTATTTAGAAAACATATTTAACCTTTCAAAAACCTCATACATAAACACCTAAGAGAAGCCTAAACTTGACACATAAATCCTCTTGCACAACTAAGACATTGAGCAAGGTCCTGAAGTTTATTTTAATGGAGTAGAGGGTGCTTGCATAGAAAAACAAGTCAGCCCCCTATTTTTAGATAAGGTGGTATTAAAGTATAGTTTTTCTCATGTGATTGCCATTGATAGCTAGAGATTTAGCTATTCGTATTATTGTGCAAGTTTTGTGTTGAAGTTTGATATCTTGCAAGGATGGAGGAAGCTTCAAACAATGAGAGTTCTCATTCATCTTCATTAGCCAAATTCTTTGACAAAGAGTTGTTGAAGGCATTTGTAACCATGAGAGATATGGTGCAATAGATGTGGGAAGATAGGAAGGAGAGCATTGTCCTTCAAGAGCAGTTGATGGCCATGAAGGAGGAGAAGCACTAGCTTCTTGAAAAGTTGCATGAGATGGAGACTCAACTTCATGAGGCAAAGGAAACCCTTACCAAGTACATGCATGAACATGAGGTATGTAATGCTAGTTTTTCTTCAAATTCCTCTCAAGATGAATGCTTTGGTGTTTTTGAAAATCACACTAGAGGAACAGGGTCCAAGTTATTGTTAAAAATGGGCTATGAAGGTAGAGGGTTAGGCAAACATGCACAAGGCATTGTTGAGCCTATTTTTGTTGAGGAGAGGCCCAAGTATTGGGGTCTTGGATATGAACAGAAAGATGGAGCATATTCCAAAGTTGAGGAGACAAGGGAAACAGTTCTAAGAACAACTTTTCTTTCAAGTTCAATCCCTCAAGCATGCAAAGTGTGTGTTCAAGATGAATGCAAATGTGTGAAACAAGAGAGTTGTGAAATCCATGAGGACAAGAACATTTTGTTGGTCTTCAAAAGAGAGCTAGTAACTCTTCAAATTCACCTCCTCAAGAAGGAGATAAAGGTGAATGTTCAAGGACTTGTGTTGCAAGTTCAATCCCTCAAGAATGCAAAGTGTGTGTTCAAGATGAATGAAAATATGTGAAACAAGAGAGTTGTGACTGTTGATACTGAGAGGGGGGTGAATCAGTATCAAGTACAATTTAAAACCTTTTTCAACTTATACTTAAACCATTCAATTATATCCAATGAGAAATTAACAATAGTATAAGAGTTACACCAATACGCCACAATACACCATGCACAATATATGAGAAATAATCAATAGTTTTTGTTCAAGGGAAGTAATGACTTCCAAAGGTAGCTACAGCTTCCAAATGTAAGGGGAGGGATAAACCTCCAATAGGAAGATAAAATCCTCCAATATAAAGAGATATCTGAAATCTCTATCCTTTCCCCTTCCTTCCACCCAAGAATATATGAGAGATAATAAAACTTTATTCAATTCTGGTCTGTTCAGAAGACCCAACTTGTACAGCATGCCCCGCGCTCAATATTTAACATCTGATTCTGAATATCGCACAAAAGAAACTACAGTCCGTAATATTTCCAATGGAAGTGGTCCCACTGCATTTGGAGTCTGTATGAAAAAGTTATGACTGTTTTACCCGGAACACCTGTTTTTTGACTAGTTTCAGGACTGGTCACAAACCCTAT
>ML780683.1:544610-581650 GCA_009831015.1 Picea engelmannii | reverse complement strand
GCATGATGTATACTATCCATCCATGGGTGTTGTATCTTCATTTTCATTTTCCTTCATGTCCAAATAACTTCATCAATCTTCTGGTCCAAAACCCATGACTAGGGTTGACATCAATGACAACAACCAATCTTCCAACAGTGACAGCCACAAGGACAAGAACAATGTTGTTGGTATTCAAAAGAGAGCTAGTAACTCTTCAAATTCACCTCCTCAAGAAGGTGATAAAGGTGAATGTTCAAGGACTTTTGTTGCAAGTTTCATCCCTCAAGCATGCAAAGTGTGTGTTCAATATGAATGAAAATGTGTGAAACAAGAGAGTTGTGACAACCATGAGGACAAGAACAATGTTGTTGGTCTTCAAAAGAGAGCTAGTAACTCTTCAAATTCACCTCCTCAAGAAGGCAATAAAGGTGATTGTTCAAGGTATATTTCTGCATGTAATTCGGTTGCTTTTGATTATGTTGAGCATGGTAAATTTTCATGTAAAAATGGAAGAAAAAGTCCATGTACATATTGTGGTTTAGATAATAATCATGTTTCAAGATGTTGGAAAATATTGACCACATTCAGGAAACTTTCCAAGAAAAGGAAACTTGAAGAAGATGGATAAAGAGACTGGCAAGAATGGAACGGTAGATTCCATCATCGATGTGAGTCAATATGATTCACAAGAAGATGATTTTCAGCAGAATAAGTCACCATTGAATTGGCTTGCTAAGAAATGGTTAGATTTCTTGAACAAGTAAGGCTTGCATTTCTTTGTTTGTAGATGCATATTTCAGCCTTATGTATCCATTTCTGTTGAAAGTATGACAAGTTGCAGTAGTTTGTCATAACTTGTATGATGCTAGTTTGCATGTGAATGCGATTCTATTGAAGGCATTCTTGTTGTTGCACAACTTCGCCAGGAGGGTGTAAAATATGGGTATGATACTCACTTATTGCAGCCATATATCCTTTTCATTTTCATCTCTTATGTACCCACATGTTTTTGGGTTTATGTACTTATTTTTGTACTTGAAGGAGATTTGAAGAGCTATGCACATGCATGTGATTTTGTATGTGTGTAAACAATGAACTTCATGATAGTTCATTATGAGGGACTCATGATTGTTACATGGTTGTGTATCATGAATGTCAACTTTTGGAATGTCTATATGTTTCAAATGAGTCTCGACTTGTGTTGATGTTGTCTTGACGACAATGTTGTGTCGATCATGTTTTTCGACTTATTTTTAGTCGATGGTGTTGTCGGCTTGTAAGTCGATATTGAGTACACCAAGATGTAGGAAAACACCATGTACTTTGATGATGTACAAGATGCGACAATTATTGCTTGAAGAGCAAAAGAGTTGGTTGGCATCATTTTCCTTCTTCTATAAAGTTCATTTTCAAGATTGATGGTTTTCTTGGATTGTGACAAGATGTCACAGGAAAGCATTTTGTAGCCATTGTAGAGTGGATAGTGTTGATGCAAAAGAGTTCACAAGAGGGACTTGATTCTCAATGGGAGGAATGACAACTTTCCAATCACAAAGAGAACAGTGGGTCAGCAGTAGCCAGAGAACAGTGGTTGAGGGACATAGCTAATTACAATGCAAGGCATGTCAAGGTACCCAAGTGATTTCCAAAAATTTTTTTCAAGTAGAATCATTTGATAGAACTTGGAAGCAGAAGAGTATTGAGGCTCAAGCAAATAATCATCAGCTTTTGTGGGACCAAAATATTTTCAGTGGGAAGGAGTGATCAGAATCTGGACTAGGGGTCAAAATTTAGCCCAAAAATCAAAGTGTTCGGAATCGCTTCAAAATGCACATGTACGTAGGCGTCATCCTCACGAACCTAATGCACTTCGAACGTGTTCAAATAGACATCGGAAGAGTGAGATATCACGTTCTGTCCATTTTGCCAAACAGGAAAAAAATTTGCTGACTGTACAGTCCATACAGTCCGTACAGGCTGGCATGGTAGGGTACGGACCCACACGTTCAACTGAGTTGGTAGAGATGATGTGGCAAGTGATGAGTTGGCAATATGAAGTGGCAAGTGATGATTTGATAGATGCGTGGGCAAATGAGTTTGAGACACGTGGAATTTTTATTAGCCAATTGGGTGGTGCCACGTGGCACCTTGATGTTTTGGTGTAAAAGTAATGTGGAGTCTATGGGAGTCAAACCTCGGACCTCCGCATGGTGCAAATATTTGGCAAGGGTCACCCAACCGACCTGCCCACATAATAGTTCTTACCATTATACTTTCCTGTTTTTATTTAAGTTTGTGTGTGGTGTAGTTTGGGGCAGGGTTCGGGCTGGGGATAAGCCCCAGCCCCCAGTTATATATGCGTTCCCACATGACCACGCCACGAACTTTGCGCGGGAGTCCATAAACCGTCCAAATGGATCTTTCCACATGGTGACACTTGTCAGCATGAGAACCTCGACCAATTTCAAATCTCACCTAGGAGCTTGACACTTGTCATGACCACAGGCAGTTGCAATGGGTGCCACAATTTGTGCAGGACGTGGTCACATTGGAACCCACACGTCCAACACCTCCACCAGTTTGGGGGCTAGGTCCCCTAACCGTGCGAAAAATTTGTGTGACTTGTGGAAATGTGCATGTGTGTTGGGTTTAGGCAAGGGAAACACCCAGTATCTAGGTTACTCACACAAGAGGTGCGAATTGGTGAACCAGAGACAACAAGCTTGAAGGAGAAAATTGCAGGAGGTCTATCTTCTTCATTGTTTGGCCAAATGAGGTGTCGAAAAATCCCAGCTAGGGGTTTTTGGATATTTTGAATCCATTGGTATAAGTTTCAAAGGCATTTGGAGAATTCTATTGCAGGAGTTTCTATAGGGAAGTTTCAGAGAGCTCTAGGGAGCTTAGGGCCACCATTGAAGGAGGCCATGCTCAGATGAGCCAAAGTCCATTTTCAGTGACTAAATAGACATTCTTGACTAATTGATATGATCTAAACTCATTGGAATAGGTTGCAGAGGCATTTGAGGACTTTTACAGGTGTTTTTTTCATAAGGAAGCTCAGTGAAGCTCAAGGCCGCCAATAGAAGAGGTCATGCCCAGATGAGCCATGGTTTGTTTTCAGAGATCTAATAGTCATTTTTGGAGATTTTATGTATTCTGAACCTAATGGTATAGTCAGTAAATCCATTGCAGTTGAGAAGCATATTGTAAAAGAATTTTAGAAAAAATAATCCCATAGAGCCTAGTCCATTGATGGAGGCTCAATGAGTTGTAGCCTAGTTGGGGGTGAAGTCCTTTATCATGTTGTTATTGTTGTGAGTTTTGTTTGTTATTATTCGTTGAAAATTATGTTTGTTGTTGTATTTATTTAGAAAACATATTTAACCTTTCAAAAACCTCACACATAAACACCTAAGAGAAGCCTAAACTTGACACATAAATCCTCTTGCACAACTAAGACATTGAGCAAGGTCCTGAAGTTTATTTTAATGGAGTAGAGGGTGCTTGCATAGAAAAACAAGTCAGCCCCCTATTTTCATATCAGTCTCAGTGCATCATGAACTCTGAATTCATTTGGGGTCCTTTGGAGTCCTACTGGTCCACTTTTATTTAGTTCTCTTGAAGAGCTTCAGACTTTGATATCATTCCCATACATTCAGTCCCTATTGTCGACTATACCCGCTCAAAGGATGACTATGAGTTTGTAACCTTAGTGTCCTTTCCTAGGTACCTGGAGAGGTGATTGTGGGGGGATTCCCATGGTACCTAGGGAAGACATCATATCACACTATTAGTACCCTTGGCAGGGGTGATTTTAAGGATGGGAATTTGTTTTAAAATGTAGAAACCTTGGCGAATCTTACTAACCCGTCATATGCCAACTATAAATGTTTGGCGATATTTTCGTAAAAAAAATTCAAATTTATAAGGATTTTATATATATTTTTTATCAAATTTTGGCGATTTTTAAGATAAAATAATTTTATCCTATAAAATTTGGGCGAATAATTTTTAAAATAGCAAATATCGTTTTTGGAAAAACCATGGAAAATTAGCCCATGAGTGAAATTTAGCCCCTAAAATCATCCATGACCCTTGGAGGGTGATCCCACGAAAGCGAGGGTTGATTTCACCGAGAAGGGATGTTACATGGAGGTCAAGGTAATTGCTTTTCATTTCTTCATTGGCGGCTTGATATCTCATCTTCAAAAGATCATTAAATCTATTATTTCCTGGTTGGTTGCCTTTAGTTTTCATAGGAGTGTGTTTCTTTGTCTTTCATAGTCAGCTTTAGGATCATAGATTTCATAGTATACAAGGTATGGAACCTGACACTCAGGAACCTCAAGACAATATTTCTTACAAAGTAGCGATCACAGATCACGCTTCCGAAACCAGGAGTGTCGCTCCTGGAAGTAGCCAACACGTTGAATAACCAATTACAACCTTTGTAGAAATCCTCGCATCTTACGCAAATCAAATTTTTGATGATCCACTCATCCTACCACTCACTGATCCACCATCTACAAGAGATTATGATGCCTTTTCTTCTTACTATATACCACCCGGTTCAACCACTACACCATCGTTTGGCATGAACCCACTGATTTTTGGTTTTCTTGAAGGACTTGGGAATTCATCCTTTTCCACAAATCCCATAGTTGATATTGTTGGTGATTATTTTCTACTGGAAACATTGGTAACCCAGGTAACCCTGACTCAACCACTTGTGCATTCATCTCCCTTCGCACATGAGTCAAGTCATATCCCTGCTTCACTATTTTCACACATGCACACACCAAGTGTCTTACTTGGACATTCCATCGATCAAATGGCCAACAACCAAGTCCTTCACACAACCACGGTTACACAAGAAACTCATCCTCCATCTCATACATCATATATTAGTACACCCTACATTAGAGGTCAATCTTTAATGGGAGGCCAACCTTCAGCTGGGGGGAACCTTCAATTGCAGGAATGTTTTTTACTAGGGAGGAACATACATGGTTGCAAAATCAACAAGCCTGGGGGAAAGCCACTCATGTAAGCCCTTCTATACCTACTACCATTGGCATGCAACCTGGACATCCATATCTAGGGGTTCTGAATCCTTTGTGGGATCGATCCAATCTAGTGGGCATTCCTCTCCAAGGAACTATGCCCTATCAATATGTCAACCGCACGATTCTGATGCAATAGTCCCTTCCACTTCCATACATTGGAGGGACATCAACTCAATTTCAATACATAGGTCCTTCGACTCCATCATAGTATATGGGTGAAAGAACAAGAAAACCACCTCACATGGGTGTAAAACTAGGGAAACCACCATTTATGGGAGGACCATATAGTTTTGTCACCTCGCCACAACTTGGATATGGTCCTACTGGTGTTCCTGTGCAATATGGTTATCACCAGTATCAACAATCTAACTGAAAACTACCATTCTTGACTAAATTAGATCTGCTAGATATGTCCCATTTAACCAATGATCCCATCCTTCATGCCCCGTTTTGGCCCACCATCCCTGCGAAATTACCATCTGACATACTGAAATTCAATGGAAAACCTAGGGAAGATCCTAATAATTATGTTATGAATTTCTATTTATGGTCTTCTTCTAACTCTTTGGTGAACGATTCTAGTCGTCTTAAACTTTTTCAAAGAACACTTACAGGTGTGGTAGCCAAATGGTATATTAAACTGTCGTGTAACTCCTTTTTTGAATTTAACTCTCTTACCATGGATTTCCTGACGCATTTTCATTTTCCTATATGATACGAGACTGGTAAAAATATTTTGACCTCACTCTGACAATCCTCTTCCACCCACATATCCGATCATATTCATGAGTGGAGGCGACGAAGACAATTGATTAAGGCTCCCATTCCAGACCAACACCTCGTGAATTGGTTTACAAAATTTTTCTTGCCTCCCATTTCCCATGATGTTTCTATGGGAAACGTAGTTACTGAGGACCAGACTATCAGTTGTGTGTAGTGTTTGGACTTGGTTTACTCCCAGTCTGACATACTTTACAATTTGATCCCTAACACTCCTCACCCATTAAACAATCCTCCAAAACCTACTCTGGAACCTAGTTCTGTTCCAAACACCACAACTACTTCCACTCCTACTTAAACCTCCAAGGTGAATGTGGTTCAATCCACTTCGTCTTAGAAACTAGGAGGTAAGAAAAAATAAAAGGGAAAATCTAAGAAACCTTCGAACGAGCAGGATAATCCTAAGTCCGTTGATACTCAACTGATAAGGAATTCTAAATCTCCTTGTATGTTTTCTAAGGAAGACCACTACATGAAATAATTTCCTCATCGTGAGGTTGTCACTAAATATCTGAAGGATACCTCCCAACCGGCTTTGCAATAACATTTGGTCGCACAAAACCATGCCCCTCCACAAGGGGGAAACACAATTCATTCCCACCATGGGGATGCTTCCACAAGTGTCTCTGAGGTGTACATGTTTAAGATGGTTAATGTCACGACTCAAGAAAATAATTCTGACACTCCTCCAAGTGATCAGACCCCTTTTGAATTCGAATCCAATTATGTTTAATCTAGACTTTCTCTAGGAGAGACTCTCACACCACCAAGCCTTCCAAATTCAAATTTTGGGTGGTGGAAAGAACATCCATCGCACTATTTTGGATGAGGGAGCCTCCACCTATGTCATGTATTTGAATTTTTGGAAATCCCTTGGTTTTCCTAAACTTACCTCGACTCCTATAACCTTGAAATCATTTGATGGGTGTGGTTTCCAACCTCACGAACTCTTGCAATATTTCATTGTGAAGTTGAAGGGTAAAACCATTTCATTCGACATCGAAGTGGTCGACACACCCCTAGATTATAACTTGTTACTTGGTCGTAGTTGGTTTTATGTGATGACTGCCATCACATCTTCGGTGTTTTGCATCTTATGATTTCCCCATCAAGTAAAATTTATCATTGTTGACCAACTTGAGTATACAACTCCAGATCGCCACAACACTACAAGAAATAATGTCCCTTTTCTAAGAGCAGGAGCGGGTATTCTTAAGGATTATGTGCCCATAACGGTTATTTGCTTTCCCATTTCCACCACCCCAAGGGTTACCACGTTAAATATGATTTCGACTCAGGTGCAACAATCCTTAGAATTATCTGATCCTTTGGGAGTACCTCGTCTCGTCGAGCATAGTTCTTTTCCTATGCCAAGATCATTAAAAAATGAAATAGACGCTAATGAGCATAGTTCATTATCTCTGTCAAGATTGTTAAAAAATGAAACATACCCCCATCCATTAAAATTGAGTCTCATTCTGGATCACTTGCTTGAACCTTATTTTCCTCTGTCTCATGAAAATTTTCCCATTAGTAACTAGAATCCCCAACAAGAAAATAAGAAGATTCGCCGAAGGAAATGATGCTCAGGGGGTAGGTCTCCAGCCTCTAGAAATCATGATGGAGAAAACCGATAGCTTCTATCATGCAAGCTAGAGGAAAAAAACCTCTTGAGAGACACACTGTTAGGATTGATACTCATTTGAGGGTCGTCCCCATGGTGACGTAGAAACTCTTTTCTAGAACAAGCTTAGTCTTTGTTCTTTCTCGTGCTTATTAAAACATGAGAACATGTTACTGAGTATACTTTTATCTCTTTTTCGGACTCATAAAATCTATACAAAAAAATGAACTCTTTGGAGTCTCCTTTAAGCTCTTTTCAAACTCCCTAAACATGAAAATATTTTCGAGTGATCTTGCTTCCTTTCACACTCGTTAAAAGGTTTGAAATGGTGTCTTTCGAGTGGTAGTTTATCTCTTTTTCAGTTTCGTGAGACTAATTATGAAAAATGAACACTATAATCAAGAATGATTAGAAGCGTCATACCCTTTATTGTTTTACACTTTTTTCGGGCTTGGGAAACTAAACTTAGGAAAAAGCCATCCATAGAGTCACCTTTAAGTTATTTTCAGACTCTCTAAACGTGAAAAACTACCAGAGTTTCCCTTCTCTTGGCTTGTAAAAATATACATCAAAGGACCTATTTGAGTCCAATCTCCAGGACCCATATGGGACCAAACCACTTCTTTCTAGGGTTCATTAAAATTACTCCAAATGACTCATCCGAAGGACGAACTTATACCGAGCACCTGTTATCATCCTCAAGATCATTAAAAAGAAAGAGGTACTCATCTATCTGGGTGGAGGAAAAATTGAAGGAAGTTGGTCAAGTTTTTTGGAATCCTTTATGGCAACTATTGTCACCCTTGAACATGACACCTGTTTGTGTCTCGTCTTACAGTTGGGTAATCCACTTGTCTCTGTTTCATACCAATTCCATGTGTCTCCATACTTTTTAATCTAGTCAAAGAGTGCTCTTATCTCCATCACATTACATCCTTGGTACTCATCGAGTCAATGTTGCCAAGTCAGTTGTCGTGCCTCATCATGTTCAAGGGAAGTTTCACTTCAAACCATCCATCTGCAGTATTACTAGTTTCTAATTCCTATGTCAGCCCATGCTCATTTAATTCACCATATTACATCACTTTCCTATGTCAGTTTCGTGTCGATGATGGGGGATACATCAAGGCCCTCCTTCGATGAGTGTTTTTCTATCGAATTCAAAACATCATCTGAGAATTAGACTTAGAAACCAGTGTTATAAAAACATGATCATGGAGCAATAAAATAAAACAAATGTGGAAATAAAACACAGAAGATACACAATACAATAGAGACAGAGATATATGTGGTTCACCCAGTGTGGGCTATGTCCACCAGAGAAATTTCTAGGCCCTTCCTTTTTATTATCCAACAAAATGAAGGGATACAACCTACAACTCAACTGTTGTAACTTCCTCTTCTTCCTCTCACGATCTCTTCTCTTAGAATACAATAATCACACACATACACAACCGTAATATAATTTTTAAATATCTAGAGAGGTAATGGGAGGCTCGGAGGGCCCATAGTGATAATAGTGGAGGCCACTAAATGTAAGGTGGACTAGATCCACTATATTATTAAATAAGTCCCACTATGGTAGTTAGATATAATAAATGTAAGAGGACTTACTAGAAGGTTTTACTTCTAGAAGGTTCCTTGTCTAGAATGTTCTTAGGTGATGGTAGCACTATATAAAGGGGTTCAAGCAATGTAATGGGATATGAAGAGAATTATTATATTCAGATATGAAGTTCATTAGGAGGTTTCCCCCTCGAAGAGGCAAGTGCACAGGAGAGGATCCCTTCCATAATAGGATTCATTGTATGGTGTTTCCCTACCTCAAGGGTTTTCTATAATAAAAGTGTGGTTTCTTCTATATTTCTCTCTAGATATATTGTCTATTCAATATTTGTGGTGATTATATTTTTGTATCTACTAAGGTACTTAACATGTGGTATCAAATCACTTTCCTTAGCAAGATGTCTGGGCATTGTTTATTTTATTTTTGCATATTTGTTCGGAGAAAAAAAAGAGGGCCGCTACATTCTGGAAAATTTATGTATATTTATGTGCAAGATTTGTAGAAACGAGTTGTATATATGAGTTTCTCTCAGAAAAAAACCCAATTTAAAAAAAAAAATCATTTGAAACGTAGTTCAGGAAGTCAAGATATTGACATTTTAAAATCTGCAAATTTTCAGGGTTTTTTTCTGTAGACGACGAGACGATTTTTTGATTTCTATAGCGCTTGGAGGCCGAATTTGCTAAAACAAATTACATATATGAGTTCCTCTTTAAAAAATAGTTGATTTCAAAAAACAAAATCACCCAAATCTGAGCTCTGGAATTGAAGATATCGCTGATTTAAAATCAATCATTTTTGCGGGTTTTTGTGATGGCAACAAGATTGTAGAGTTCACAACTTTGCACAAGGTGTTCATATTGCTACCAGATAAATTCCATTGGATATATTATTTTAATATTTTTCTTTTTGTACATTATATGTGGTGTTTCGAATGGATATGAACTCTCAACTCATGGAAATTGTACGAAAGGTTGAATCCCTCAAAGCCGATATGCATGACCACCTACAAGGCATCAAGGCTAGTCTACACGACCACACAAACAATTATCACAATATTGAATGGTCATTGGATCTCCTACAAGAGGGATATCTTATGGCAAAAATTAGGGATGAATATAATCAAGAATTATATGCTTGGTATCATTTTGAGGCCAATTTTGATGCTTGGTATATGGATAGTTCTCATCTTTTGGATGACAATCACTTTCATATTTTATTTGATGTCTCTACTCCACCTTTTGTAGAGAACATTAATGTGACAAATCAAGAGCCAGTTATGATTATTAGTGTCCATCCTGCATATTATATAGTGGTATTGTTCCTTCCAAATTTAGTTATGAGACTTTCTCACTATATGGATGGATCTTCTTATTTAGATCCACATGACAAGTGTCAGTCTTTGGAGCATCATTTTCAGTTGGTTATTGGGTTCCGATACCTTCTACATGGAGTTCACATGAGCACTCAGACATGGGATCTTGGTTTATAATGGTGGTTGAACTACTTTAACATGGTGTCTTTCATTTATACATGGGAACCTGGTTCTCCAGTCTACTTCAACACTATGGTCCACACTTATCCATGGGTCCCTGGTATATGGTTGTACACCCTCATAACAAGCGTTGAGGATAACACTTTCATAAGGAGGATGGAATGTTAGGTATCTAGATTGGTAGTGGGGGGGGCGGAGGGCCCATAGTGATAATAGTGGAGGCCACTCAATGTAAGGTGGACTAGATCCACTATATTATTAAATAAGGCCCACTATGGTAGTTATATATAATAAATGTAAGAGGACTTACTAGAAGGTTCTACTTCTAGAAGGTTCCTCCTCTAGAATGTTCTTAGGTGATGGTAGCACTATATAAAGGGGTTCAAACAATGTAATGGGATATGAAGAGAGGTATTTTGTTTGGAGCTGGAGTTCATTAGGAGGTTTCTCCCTCAAATAGGCAAGTGCAAACGAGAGGACCCCTTCCATAATATGATCCATTGTATGGTGTTTCCCTACATCAAGGGTTTTCTATAATAAAAGTGTGGTTTCTTCTATATTTCTCTCTAGATCTATTGTGTATTCAATGTTTGTGGTGATTATATTCACAGATATACTCAGGTATTTAACAATAATTACCTCATAAAAGAGGGTTTCCTTCTAGGGAAAAAATCCCTAAAATAACTTCTACCTTCAGATTTGTGACCTTATAATGAATGGTCCAGATTGACTACAAAATTACAATATTTTACAAGGAAATTTTTCCTAATATTTTTCTTCTGGGGCGCTACCCCTGAATCCTCTGCCAGGGGGGGATACAAAAATTTTCTCCACCCCCCTGGCGATAGTTGTGGGGGGGAATTACCCCCACACCCCCCTATTAGGGAATGGGATCCAAGTGAGGTTGAAATAAACATATGAATCATGAAGATAACCAAGCTCCACAACCAACAACTAGTTAGTACCTTGGGACCTACATGCCTCAATCACAGGCCTCCTTGATTTCAAAAACATGTTTACATCATTGACCTTTGATCGGATGATTCCACAATTGTTCAAACTCAATTCATTTATTCACATTCACTGGAATGTACTAGGGTACCTTGGGGGTCATTGATATCATTGGTGATTTCCCTCACACTTGTTAACGATTTACCTCAATGATCGGTAATCAAGTGGTTTCTACCATGTTCGACATAAAATCATCTATTCACATGGCTAGATTTGTACCGCATTAGGATTGGGATGAATACCCTGGGTTGAGCATTCACTCTATTATCTTCTTATCCCAGGATGAGAAGTAGATTTGAGCATGTTGATATATTTAATGTTACATAGATACACTTTGTATTGATCTGTCGCTATGTTTTTTCATCTCATAGCTCCATGGTGTATTTTTCATGGCTGCGATTAGTTCATGTCATGGAGGTATGGATCCACATTGAATCTCTGGTGGCCATATCCTTAGTCATTGTTTTCATGGATCCACAATGTATTGGTCAATGTTTGTGCTTTGAGTCATCTTGTATTTTGAGAATAGGTATGCTTGCCTTGGAAATGGAACATATATTAATGATTGTTTGCAGATTCTTCCAGGTTCTCCTACTCCATCACCCTTGCATTGAAGAATTTGTAAAGTGTTTTGGATATCATTTTCTCTTCTGACCTCACACTTCAGGGGGCATATTTTACACATCAAAATGCCACACTTAAGTATCTCACCCTAAGTGTCACAAGTGTCGTCAAGTTCCGTATGCACCTTGCTAAGTCTCAGATGCACTTTTATATGTGTTTCTATGTGTTTTCTCACCTTGACACCATGAAAGAACATTTTTTACAATCCCTAGTCAATGTGGAGGAGAAATATATCATATGAAGGTCAAAATACTATGTGCACATGAATTATTCATTATTATTCATAAAAAAAGATTAATTTAGTGTGAGAATCCACCTCACATTTAGTTTCCTAATCTCAAAGAGAATTTGAGAGTCTCATGGATGGTTGAGAGATTTTATCAAACCAAAATCCTAATTTGGTGGATCTTGATAGATATTTTCTCCTTAAAATACTTGAGAGATATTTTCTCCCTAAAAGACTTGAGAGATATTTTCTCCCTAAAACTCTTGGAGATCCCATTTTAGTGGATCTAGTGAGTGATCTTCTCCATTGTGGTTAAGCCTCCAAATCCTATATAATGAGGGATTTCCATGGTGAAAGGGAGACAGATGGATATATCAAACTTATGATCTTGGGATTCATGCGAGGGTCTGGGAAAGGAGAGCTTGGAGGAGTTCCAGCTGATATCATTCGTGGTTTGTAAGTTTTCTTGGTTCTCATTTAATATACTCGACCTATTTCCTTCAAGTGTATGTTTTCATGTGCTTGTCTATGTTTGAATTAATTTACATAGATGAATTTTCTTTATCTAATCCATTAGTGTAGGATATAGTCGTTTGTTTCTCATTGTTCATTGCAAGTACAGATTTGCATCGAGAGTGAAGATCAAGCTCACAGATTGGACAAGCTTGGATAAATGTCATAAACAAGGTGCATCATACTTTCCCTCATCTTTTTTTCGATGGAAAAAATGAATTTATAGGAATGGTATCTTCTAAATGTAATTTTATGTCTTGGTATAGGGGTCTGTAATCCAAGGTAAAGTTCACCTATCCGCAAGAGAATATTTCCGTAACAATGATGTAGATGGCTTGTGTCATGCTAGATATGATCACGCGAGTAGAAATTAGATGTGGAATAAAGCTTAGATATGATGCATTGGCATCATGCTAGTACAACTTAGAGATGATCATACAACTTAGAGATGACATAGTGAGGCACTGATCTACATCATGCGAGTACAATTTAGAGGTGGAATACAATTTAGATATGAAGCATTGGAATCATGCTAGATATTTCATGGTAGTATGGCTTAGAGATGATTTAGATGATACTCCATATCACGCCAATACAACTTAGATATGATGCATTCACATCATGCTCATATGGCTTAGAGGTAATGCAACTGATGACATTATTGATGTAGGATGATATCCGATTATATGATTTGATTGTTGTGGATGTTGTATGTCTTTGGATAGTAGTTGTATGCTACTTTGGTGGATGTGTTCCATTGTTAGTCAGTGTGTGTCACTAGTTAGTAGTCGTGTGCTACTAGGAGTGGTTTTTTACCACTGGGAAGTAGTTGTGTACTACTATGGATAGACACAATTCTGTTCTATTGGATGGAATTATAGTTGTTGTATGCTACTATCTGATTGCCATGGAGACTACCACTAGTGTTGGAGATGATTTCCAACTAGATGGATAGTCAGTGTGATGGTGGAAAGACATTCTCCAGGCTGAGAATGGTCTAGGCAAAATAGATTGTTGGTGGAAAGACAATCTCACTATGCAGAATGGTCCAGGTTGACATATTGTTGATGTATAATGGACTAGTATTTTCCTAAGGCACAAATTGTGTCCCGATTAGGAAAATGGTTCAGGACGGATATTATCTTGAGGCATAGTTATTGGCCCGATCAAGTTGAATAGTCTTCCCCCTAAGGAGATGATGCCTCGATTAGGGTGGTTGATACGGGACCAATATTTTATACAACATATGGGTAGAGATTGATCTGTATGGTACATATGACTCGATTAGAAAATAGTCTGAGACTGACATTCTTGTAGGAATGGTCTCTGTAGCCCATGGTGTGGCTTTCAACGTCTGTTGGGACAGCTATTCCTCTAGGATGTATGTCCAGATCAAAAGAATCATCCCTATATCACTATGTTGAGTGGGTGACTCATGCAAGACACTTTGTTGAGTGCGTTGAGTTCAACACATGACTTATTCAACATCATGCCTGATTACTCATATGGAGTATGGCCTCGAGATATTATGCAATCGATGATGTATGCTGATGTCAAGATTCTATCAGATGAAAATGATAGTGATGATGATGCTCGTGACTTGATCTACATGATCATGATATATCCTGTGTGGATATGATGATTCTACCGATAGAATGGTATGTGTGCTCAATACCATTACCATTAATAACTCCTTAGCTAGGAGGGAGTGTTGATGTTATGGTAGTTGCGAGAGATATTAACCTCTACGTGTAACCTTTGACTAGAATGGAATATTCCAGAAGCAAGGGAAACCCTAAATAGATGTGTGAAAACCCTACAAGACAAGTTGACCTAGCATAATAAATAATATTATAACATTATCTTCTAGAAAGACAAGTCAGCTACACAAGAAAAAGATAAACAAAAAATATAATTACTAGAAAGTCAAGTCGGCCCAGCCAGAAAAGTCACTGGATAGATTAATATAAGTAGAGGAAGTTTTAGCTCATTTGTGCACCCAGTCAAAGTGCGAGTCTTGTGGAGAGTTGTAGTTGCAGCTGAAACTACAGCTGCAAGGAGGAATAAGGGTGTATGGTCATCACTTGGTATTGGTCTTTCTCTAGTGCTATCAAGTGATATTCTTGGTGATTCTCTTGGTGATATTCTTGGTGATACTCTTGGTGATATTATGGTTAAGTATGGTGCAATTTTGAGAGAGTAGTGCAACTGCAGCTGCTGCAATTGTGTATGGTACTTGTCCTGTGGATATGGATAATATCTCTCTTGTTCGCTACCCTTGGAGAAGGAGCTCTCTACTTGTCTTGAGTTGTTGTTGTAGTTAGCAACTATGGTTTATCTGTTGGTTCTAGTATGGCTTTCCGGAATAATTATGTCAAAGGTTAAAGGTGCTCGGGGGTGGTTGTGTGCATATGGTTAGGTGAAAATATTGTGATATTGTCTATGGTAAAATGAGCACACCGAATATTTTAACACCAGGTAGGACAAGATATATAATTTGTTAATCAATAAGTTCATTGATTCATGGTGAAGCATGTGTTGCAGAGGACTAGATGATGATAAACATGTGACTTAATAGAGATTTTGAGACAAGTACTCTTTAAGGAGTGTTGGAATTATTAAATCCTACTTGTCTTATAGTATTGTGTGATACTTGATTATACAAAAAGATTGTGGTTGTTATTGTATTGGTCATGTTATGAGGTAGAGTACCTGAATAGTTTGTTTTTAAGTTTTAGGAGGTTTTTAGATCTAGTTGGATATGATAAATTCACTCCAAGTAGTTGGCTCCTGTTTTGGTGTGTGGTTGAGATGTATTTATATATGTATGTTACATTGGTTGAATAGATCACTCAATATAGTTTTGATTTGAGTGGAAACCATGTCTAGTATCCCATTTGTCTACATTATTTTCATGAATGTTGATGTATCATTATGTAGAGAGGTGCTTTCTATAGCCTAGTATGAAGGAGAAGTGTAATTTTGTGCTCTATGTGGAGTTGACATGCCTAGTATGAAGAAGAAGTGTAATTTTGTGATCTATGTGGAGTTGACATGTAGCATTTAGAACAATATAAATATTAATAATAAAAAATATTTCAATGTCGACCTTAAATAAAAAACCAAAATAAATTTAAATGTGGACCTGCTTCCAAATATAATACTAAAATAGTCAATTCTCTCTAGCTCAACCAATTAAGTTGTGAGTTTTGTTTGATAGGCAACCATAGTTCAATACTCGTGACCAGAGTTCAATACTCTTACAGTGTGTTGGTGTGCTTTTGACTACTCAGATGCCCATGGGTTATGGTTGAAATGTTGGCCCCTCAAATAATTTTCTAAAGATATATATTAAATAGTTTCATCATAATTGTTTAAATGTATATAGTGCATTTGTTTATCAAAACAATAAGAAAATCTAATAAATTTCCAATTTTTCATTTATTGCTTTTATTGATTTTTTTTCTATTTATAAAATTAAAATTAAAAGTTAGGTGTATCTCATAAATTAAGACAATTAAATAGTTGAAGCTTTTTGCCTCAAGGATTGGATTCCTCTACACTATTTTTTGTTAATTCACAATTCATTTTTAGAAACACGTTCTCCACAAAGTGACAGATTACAGTTAGAATAACTCTTGAATTATAGATGAAGTTAGTTTTTACAAGATAAATGCTATTAATAAAAATAATGTCAAATTCCCTTTGATCTAGAATTGCTTGTTGCACAACCTATTGCTTTAGTGGCTAAAATTTTGGGATGGAGGTTACCGAACCAATTATTGGTTTTATCATAAAATATCCATATGTGTCCATCCAGAGAAATGGGAGTGAAAGTTGTACAATAAACATGTTCTCCGAAAAAGTGAGAGATTGCTAGCAGTTATAATAACTCTTGAATTATAGATGAAGTTAGTTTTTACAATATCAATGATATTAATAAAAAAAATGTCAAATGCCCTTTGATCTAGAATTGCTTCTTGCACAACCTTTTTGCTTTAGTGACTAAAATTTTGAGATAGAGGCTACCGAACCAATTACTGGTTTTATCATGAAACATCCATTTCTGTCCATCCAGAGAAATGGGAATTAAAGTTGTACGATAATGATACAATGTAGGATATATTACTCCAAGTGTGGCCATAAGTGAAAATCATGATGTGTCTGTGGCGATTATAATGAGAAAAATAAAACAAAGTTGGTCTAATAGACGAGTTTGTGTCTGGATCCTTGTAATATACTAATCTAAATTTTGGCTGCATTATTTTATGCTAGGTGGGATGTAATAAGCATACACAGATTTGGGATTTGAAAAGTGGCCCCATATTCTATGAATCTAGTACTAAATCCCAACTGGAATGAAATCCATGAGGTCCAAATTTATCGAATGTAGGGACAAGAGAGAGAGACATTGTACATGATATTGAGAAACAAACAGAAAAAAGAGAATGCAATGCAACATAAATAATTTAGAAACAATCATGACATATGATAAACTTTAGCTTAGAATTCTATGTAGGTCGAAATTTATTGAATGTAGGGACCAGACCGAGATAGGTGTACATGATACTGAGAAAAAGACAAAAGAAAGAGAATGAAAAGAAACATATTTTTTTTTAAATTGATAGTTAATCAAATTGACCAATTTATTTATTGAAAGTAGGGACAAGAGAGAGATAGGTGTACAAGATATTGAAAAAAAAAAAATATAGAGAATGCATCATAAAGAATTTAGAAACAATCATGACATATGATAGTTAGGAAAATTGACCAACTTATTTATCGTAAATGTGAAATAAAGAATGTGAAGTTGGAGTCTTCAATTAATGAGAAATTACTATAATGACAAATCTATACCTACCAGATTTGTTAATTTTTCATCCCTTGTGATTATGATACTTAGTGTGAACAACCTTAGATTGTTTAACTTGAGGCATTTCTTAAACTATTTTAGGACAAAAGTTTCATGGTTTGGTTGTACATGCAATATAAATTGTAATGTATCATTTTTTTTTCATTTAGCATGGCGATTAACCTCACTAGATCTTTTTCATTAGACATGCCACATTACAATTCTATATTATACCATCAATGTCTCCACTTATAGCAGACATGCCATATTACAAGTCTATATTCTACCATCAATGTCTCCACTTATAAAAGTCATTCTCTAAGGTATCGTCTACCCATGCCTTTGACTTATATGTGTTCGAGAATTTGATGAACAAAAATGCTAGAAAGCCATCAAGTTAATAATTGGTTTGAAATCTATAACATTGTTAAGATTATGATAGGATCTCACAACTCTTATTGGAATCAACGACATCTAAGTAAACAATGCACTAACTGGAAAAATTGTCGCTGAAATTATCATCTACCCATGCTATTGACTTAAATCTGTTCAAAAATTTGATGAACAAAAATGCTAGAAATCCATCAAGTTAATAATTGGTTTGAAATCTTAACATTGTTAAGATTATGAAAAGAGCGCACAACTCTTATTGGCATTGGAGACATCTAAGTATACAATGCACTAACTGGAAAAAATGTTGTTGAAATTTCAATGAGGAATCTAAATGCATGCAGGTGAGAATTCATGTGTGTAAGAGAAATCCATCAAGTTAATAACTGGTTTGAAATCTATAACACTGTTAAGATTATGAAAGGAGCTCACAACTCTTATTTTCATAAGTGACATCTAAGTAAACAACACACTAACTGGAACAATTGTTGTTAACATTTTTTTATCTAGGAGGATCTCAGTGGCCACCCACCTTTTTCAACTGGCTCAAAACAATTTTTTGGCAAGTTACTATTTTTATCAATTTTTCGGTTCCTGAACTTCCGGGGCCATTTTGAGGGCCTAAATGATGTTTTTTCATGATCGAGCACCTCAATGTGGACAAAGGCTTTTATTGAGCCCCCCAAATGAAGCTCCTCATCAATACCTTTCCAACGAGCTATCGTGCACCCTAAACGAAGATCGTATGCAAACGTTACGACCCCTGGAAGTTGATGTACTAACTTACTCCAACGGGGCCCAGGTGACTTTTGGTGCTTCATCTCCTAGGGTTAGGTTTTTGGAAGTCTAGGGTTTTGGAATTCATGTTTATTGTAAAAATTCCTTTAGATCCTCATGGTATTCATCTTCTTGCAAATGAGTGTAGTCATCACAACTCTTCTCAAAGATAAGCTACCACCATTCTAGCAAGCTTGTTTGTAGTCTGCATTTTACAGTTTTCAACATATTTATTATTTGATAGAAGTCAAGTTTTACTGTATATCTATTATTGTTCACTGTGTCTCTGTGTTAATATTATAAATCTATGGTTTCATTTTGTTTCTCTCATAAATTCGAAGCAGTGGTATCAGAGCGGTCTACTCCTTGTCGTTTTTTTAATGCATGTTGTTGGGGCTCAGAAATGTCCTATTTTCATCCACCTTTCCCTTCATAATTCTTCACATTTCATCACCCCATTAACATTTCATGATATCATTTTCATAAATATACTTGGGTTTCACCTTATTATTCTCCACTTTATTCATTTTAGTATTAAAAGGGAATTTGTGATGAAATGTTTGAAAATCGACATATTTTCGTATATATCTAAACACTGTGTGAGATTTGTAATGTGTAGGAATATGTGAAGGATTAATTCAAAAGGACTTCTCGAATAATTCCTCCACCATTTCAATATTTGAGGAGATAATTCAAGCCTATTCTAAGGAGAAGATCATGGAGATTTGGTTGGCATATCTTATCCAAGATATATGAGAGATATGTGTGAGGATTTGAAGGGATTATATTTTGTAATAATGGGAAATAGGTTGAGAGAAAAGTGGATCTATAATTATGATATGGTTATCTTATCTTCAAGGATCTCATGTATAAAAGATAGTGTTCTCTCTTCATGAGGGGGGTAATTAGGATGGACTTAGAGTAGTCATTAATGGTAGTCATTAGGATTTGAAAGAGAAAGGGATTCTTAGCTTTGATTCTTAGTTTGATTCATGCTTTCATTATTGTTTCATGATTTTCCATTTGATTCTTGTAATGTAATGTAAGATTGCTTCATTGGTGTGAGCTCACATCTGTTGTTGTGTCATTCAAATCTTCACATGTTGTATTTTCTTTTCCTTCATATAGTTCTCCATTCCTATATTAGTTTCATTTACGCAATTTCATTTCAGTCATAGGTTGTAGCAATTCAATTCCAAGTCGTGTGTTTCAATTCCCTGCATTAGATTAATGATTTAATTCCAGTTGTAGATTTACCATTAGATTATGGTAGATTAGCTTCAATCCTATTTCAATTTCCTGCATTAGATTAATGATTCAATTTCCGTTGTAGCTTAAACATTAGATTAGATTGGTCCTACTTCAATCTTGCATATACTTTGCATGTGCTTCGTCAGTTTACGAACCCCGGGTTGACAAATTAGATAGTTGGGAAAATACTACAATGCAATTAATCAACATTAGTTCGACCCAATGTAACGACTGTTGTCCCCTTTCTACGATTGTTGTTCCCTTTATAGGAAGTGTCATTCATTTAAATAGAACAACTGTCATTCCCTTTACGATTGTTGTTCCTTTACAGGTGTTGCATCTCTGGAGGCTGGGTATTGAAAATGGAAGGTAAGAACATATGTAGGCAACAAGTAAAATGCTTGTGCCAGCGCCTACCTTTGGTTGATGCATAGAGTTTTTTTTTAGGACATCTTTAGAGCCCAACACATGTCCCCGACGTGGTCAAGGTATAGAGAGTTGGGTCTCGAGCTTGTTTCTCTTGAGGAAAAATTCTCCTGCACGCCAAAGAAACTGTCCATGATGAGAGAAAATAAATATGATGGGACAAGATATCCTTTCAAAATGTTTCTCGAGGAATCCCTTGAGCGACAGAGGAACACGATGATGGAAAAATTTGCAGAAATCCTTTAATGGCTACCGACAAATGACACATCCACCTCAATTAGAGGTGCCACCCCCTTCAAGGTACAAATCAATTTTGATATTCCTATATTTGAATGTCAAATATATGTGGATGTTGTAGATAAATGGTTAAACCTTCTAGAAGGGTATTTTTTTGTCCACAAATTTTTTGATAGAGAAAATATTACACTTGCACTCCTCAAGGAAGCCCCCCTGTCAAAGATTGGTGGGAGACTTTCTGTGAGAAAAAAAAAATAGAGGGATCCACATTATTTGCAGTTGCACCCACTTGGGTTTCCTTTAGGGATTCTATTAAGGAACAATACTACCCTATTGGAAGTTATGACGACTCGTATACAAGATGGACCACAATGCGGCAGTAAAGAGACCAAACAGTGCCAGAGTTCACTAATGTATTCCATACCTTTCACACCAAGATGGATATCAAAGATTATGAGTGACATATGGTGATCAAGTACTGTGACGGTATGCATAGATACATCCAGATATAAATCAATTTTTTGGACATCCCATCCTTGGGTGCAGACTATTGATGTTTCGTCAAAATCGAGCAGAAGCTGAAACAAAAGATGCAACAATTTGGGTCTGGGAACCCCTCACAGTAGAATCAGGTCAAGGGTAGCCCCAACCCGTAGAAAAAAGGACAGAGGTAATATGGGTAACCTCAGGACAACCAGTCCAAGCCACAAGCACAGAAGGACAATGGGGAGATGGAGAAACATATCGAGAAGTGGTGCGATTTCCATAAGAGCCCCTGGCATAACACTGTTGATTGCCTCTCAAAGAGGTCTTTGGTGGCTGAGGTAAAAGCTTTTGAATTATATGCAGCTTCCGAATCTAAGTCAGAACTAGAAAAGGGGAGATAGATCATTGATGCAGAACCCAGTCCCACTGTTGCTACCACCAAGATCCATCCCGATGAATCTGATGAGCTAGAAGAAGGTGAGCGCCTCTTTCTTTCACAAATGTGGGTATAAGGCACTCCGCTGCAATTCATTGTTGATAGAGGTAGCTAGAAGAACATCATCTTAGGAGAGGTCATCAAGTGGCTAACCCTACCGACAATGTTGCACCCACATCCCTACACCATTAGATGGCTCCATCAAGGAAGCGATCTTCGCGGCAGCCAATAGTGTCACATGTCATATGGAATCAACCCATTCAAAGATGAGGTATTGTGTTATATTGCTCCCCTTAAAGTTTGTGATGTTCTTTTGGGCCAACCTTATTTATGGAAACGTCATGTTGTATATGAGTCTAGACCTCGCAATGTTATTATTACTTTGAACAGGAAATTGTACAGGATTCCCGAGGTAGTCCCACCTAGTGCTATTTCCTTGATCTCTTCCAATCAATGCAAGAAGGTCATTTCTTAGGTTGGGAAGTTTTTCTTCTTCACGATTCTCTCTCAGAGTGAGCGAAAGGTTGTAGCCACATCGATGTCCTCCACGACCGACCCCGCCACATCATGGAAGAATGCAAAGACATCTTCTCATCACCTATTGGGGTACCTTTGCATTACCAGGTCAAGCATCCCATCGATCTAACCCCCGATGCACCGCTACCTAATGGGCCAGTCTATCGCCACTCTCTACTAGAAAATGAGGAAATAAAGCATCAGATTCCATAACTGCACCACAAAGGGGCATATCCGACCTAGCTCATCACCTTGTGGAAGCCCAATCGTGTTGGTGTAGAAGAAAGATGGGACATGGTGACTCTACATTGATCACCAAGACCTAAATAAAATCATAGTAAAAAATCGATACCTGATTCCCTGAATTAGCGATCTCCTTGATCAGCTCAAGGGGGCCAAATACTTCAATAAGATTGTTTTGAAGTCTAGCTACCATCAGGTACCAATAGAATAGACAGATGTATGGAAAAATTCCTTCAAGTCAAAATAAGTTATTTTTGAATGGTTGGTCATGCCCTTTGGTTTGACAAATGCCATAGCAACTTTCATGAGGATGATGGACGATATCTTGCGTCCTTTCACTAATTCTTTTGTGGTGATATATCTGGATGACATCCTCTTCTACAACAAGACTTGGGTAGAACACTTGCAGCATATCCAACAAGTTCTGCACACTCTGAGGAAACAAAAGCTATATGCCAACTTGGAAAAATGCTCCTTCGGCATGGATAGGGTCCAATACCTAGGATACATTGTTGATGCACATGGTATGCATGTTGATCCATCAAATATCCAAGTCATCCATGACTAGACATCCCCAACCACGCTCACTGAGCTTTATAGCTTCTTCGGCCTTGCCAATTTCTATCGCAAGTTCATGTTGGGATTCTCCCATATTGCATGGGCCCTCAGCCAAATAACCAGGGGTGGTGGTAAGGAAAACTTTGTGTGGGGTCTATTCCAATAGAAAGTGTTCAATAATTTGAAATAGTGCTTGTGCTCCACTCTAGTTCTTTCATTACCTGACCTGCAAAAACACTTTGAGATCAAGACAGATGCTTCATATTATGTTGTGGGCATAGTTATCACTCAGCATGACCACCTCGTGGCCTATCATAGTGAGACACTATTAGATGTCGTCCATATGTACCCTAATTATGACAAATAAATGTACTCCATTGTGAAAGCCTACCCCCAGTGGAGGCATTACATTCTCAGGAAGGATACAATCATCCACACTGATCATAAGTCATTGCAATTCATGCAGACATAAGGAAAATTGCAGAATGACCACCATCAGAAGTGGTCCATATATTTGCAAAAGTTCCACCTCAACATAAAGTATAAAATAGGAAGTACCAACTGAGTCCTTGATTGCCTTAGCTGACCTCCATTCGTGACACTCACCATAATGCTTGATTCTTGCATCCACGAAGCCTCTGGATGGCCCCACCTCTATGAGATAGATCCTGACTTCTCCAACACCCACCAGATGTTGGGAAAAAACACAATTGTCACTAATTTCCATCTTCAGGGAGGGTTTTTGTTCCATATGGTCTATATCTGCATTCCATCAAGTGAGCGAGTGAATATGATTTGGGAATTCCACTACAATCAGGTGGCAAGACACTTTGACGTGGAAAAAACAGTGGCAGTGTTGTAGTGAAATTTCTACTGGCCGAAACTTCAACAGGATATTAGAAAGTATATCTGGTCCTGCACTGCTTGCGTTATTTCCAAACTGACCACTAAGAAACAAGGCATGTACACTCCTATGCCTACTCCTGACAAGCCCTGGGAATCCATCTCAATGGACTACATGTCGGGCCTTTCGTCCACCAAGCATGGAAATGATTGTGTTTTTTTTGTTCTTGATCGCTTTTCCAAGATGGAGATTCTGGTCACCTGCAAGAAGAGCATCACAATGAAGGCCACTGCCAAAATATTCTTTGAATGAGTGTGGGTAAATTTTTGGATCTCACAAACCATTATCTCAGATCAGGACAACCATTTCCTCAACACATTTTGATCGAACTTATGGTCACTACTGGACACCAAGCTCACAAAGTCCACTGCCTTCCAACCCCAAACAGATGGCCAAACCGAGGCCGTCAACCAGATGATTGTGAAACTCCTGTGCATGTACAATTCCAAAAACTGCCGCACTTGGGATGAGAGTCTTCCCTATTTTCATCACAACTACAACAGAGCCATGCATAGCTCAACCGGCCACAACCCCTTTCAAGTGGGGTTGGGATTTCAACCATTGGGTCCCATGGATGTTGCACTACCCCTGGAAGCCAGCTAGGAAGACTTGTCGCATGCTCCAAGTGGAGCTGAAAAATATACTCGGTTCATTGAGTGGATCCAAAACATTTGCCAACGGGTTCGGGATATTTTACAGAAGTCTAATTCCAAGTACAAGCAGCGCCATGATCAACACCGATTGCCACACCAGTTTCAGGTGGGAGACAAAGTTTGGTTTCACTTGTAGAAAGAACGCCTTATAGGGCCTCATCGGAAGCTTCGTCCACTCCATTATGGACTGTACACCATCACCAAGTCTGTGGGTAATAATTTTTTTGAGCTCAACCTTTCATCCTTCCTTGGCTTTAACCCAGTGTTCAATGTGGACCTCCTTCGACCTTATTTTCCACCATTATTGGAAACCTCGGAGATAATAGAACATTTGAAACTAACAGATCTCAACCCTGACTGCATGGAGCATACATCCACTGATAATATCATGTACACACATGTCAAGGGCACTCACCAATAGAGGATCCATCTTTATTGGGTTGTCAAAGAAAGGAAGCTCTTGCACCAAGGCAACTGGCTCACCCAGAGCCAAATTCAGCAGAAATTTACTCATATGATGGGGGAACTCAATGCAACAGAGACAATTACTTCATAAGGGGGGAGTATTGATCTAGGAGGATCTCAGTGGAAACCCACCTTTTCCAACTTTATCAAAACATTTTTTTGGCAACTTACTATGTTTAGCAGTTTTTCGGTTCCTAAACTTTCGGGGCCATTTTGAGGGCCTAAACAAAAAAAATTCGCAATCCGATACCTCAATGAGGCATTAATTCTTAAATACATCCCCTTAAAATAATATCCTCATCAATACCTTTCCAATGAGCTATCGTGCACCCTAAACGAAAATAGTATGCAAAAGTTATGACCCTAGGAAGTTGATGTACTAACTTACCCCAACGGGGCCAACATGAATTTTGACGCCTGATCTCTTAGGGTTAGGTTTTTGGATGTCTGGGATTTTGGAATTCATGTTTATTGTAAAAATTCCTTCAGAGTCTCATGTTACTCATCTTATTGTGAATGAGCGTGGTCGTCACATCTCTTTTCAAATATAAGTTGTCGCCATTCTAGCAAGCTTGTTTTCAGTCTACATTTTACAGTGTTCAACATATTTCATATTTAATAGAAGTCAAGTTTTACTGTATCTCTATATTGATCACTATGTCTCTGTGTTAATATTATAAATCTATGGTTTCATTTCATTCCTCTCATAAATATGGATCAGTGGTATCAAAGTGGTTTTCTCCTTGTCATTTTTTTTTAATGCATGTCCCCAACGTAGTCAGGGTATAGAGAATTAACTCTTGGGCTTGTTTCTCTTGAGGAAAACTGTTCTCACATGCCCAATAAACCATACATGGAGGGATAAAATAAATATGAAGGGTCAAGAGATCCTTTCAAAAAATTTCTCTAGGAATCCCTTGAGCGACAGAGGAGCAAGATGATGGACAAATTTGCACAAATCCTTCGACAACTGCCGAAAATCGACGTATCCACCTCAACCAGAGGTGTCGCCCCTTTCAAGGTACAAATCAATTTTTATATTTCTATATTTGAAGGTAAAATATATGTGGATTTCGTAGATAAATGGTTAAACCTTCTAGAATGGTATTTTCTATCTACAACTTTTTCGATAAAGAAAAGATTACATTTGCGCTCCTCATGGCTATCCCCCATGTCATAGATTGGTGGGAGACTTTCTGTGAGAAAAAAGAAATAGAGGGATCCACATTATTTGCAGTTACACCCACTTGGGGTTTCTTCAGGGATGATATTAAGGAACAATACTACCTTGTTGGAAGCTATGATGACATGTATACAAGATGGACCACACTGTGGCAGGAAAGAGACCAAACAATGTCAGAGTTCACTAATGTCTTCCATACCTTGCACACCAAGTTGGGTATCAAATATTCTGAGTGAAATCTGGTGCTCAAGTGCCTCGATGGTCTCCATATATACATCCAAAAAAAAATTGGGTTTTTGGACATCTCATCCTTGAGCACAGCCTATCAATATGTCGTCAAAATCGAGCAAAAGTTGAAACAAAAGACGCGATAGTTTGGGTCTGGGAACCCCTCACAACACAAGCAGGGAAATGGAAGCCCCAACCTGGAGAATAAAGGACATAAAAGATATGGGAAACCACAGAACAACCATTCCAAGCCACAAGAAAAGAAGGACAATGGGAAGATGAAGAAAACTACCGGGAAGTGGTGTGACTTCCATAACATCCCCTGGCATAACACTATTGATTGTTGCTCAAAGAAGTCATTAGTGGATGAGGTAAAAGCCTTTGAATCAGATGCGGGTTCCAACTATGAGTCAGAGCCATAAAATGGGAGACAAATAATTGATGTAGAACCTAGTGTCACCATTTCTACCACCAAGATCTAGCCCGATGAACCTGATGAGCCAGAGGAAGGCAAGCACCTCTTTCATTCATAGATGTGGGTAAAATGAACTCCACTACACTTCATCATTTGTAACATCCCTGACCACCAACAGGCCAGACAATGCCACTACTCCTGCAACTCTATTGCTCTATTTTGATCTATGCCAACTCCAACCTTAAACTACTGGGCTATTCCACACATAGATACTTGTGGAAAAACATACACATCCATATAAACATAGAATGACTATTCTACATATATATAACATAATAATACGGAAATAACAGTAAGCCTACACATGCATCATATAGAAAATATACAGGCGATGCTCATCAATTACAACATATGTACCATTACACAACATGTAAATGAACATAAAAGTGGTACTTATCTTTTATTAGAAGACCACCAACTACGTGCAGACCTCTCACGAACCTCCCAGCCATAGACCATGTTGCTCATCACGCCTAGCAGTGGGTCACCCCCGAGCTGGGACTAAGCTCCACCCAAGGCAAGGGATTCCTAGACTAGGCCGAGGTTACAGGAAAACTGCATAGAGCAACTGAAAGGATTCTCTCAAGGAACCTTCTTACGCCCACTACTCATAGACTCTCATTCCCCACATGCCTGTTCCACCTGGGAGTATACACCTTCACAAGCAAAGTCCATCGGTGCTTCACCTCCCTCTATGGGTCTCGAAAACATGCCAGATCATGAATTATCAGAGCTCTGTAGCTGGTCCTAGACTCTCTCTAGGATAAAAACACTTCCCATCAGACTCTCTCACCTGGAGAGAGTTTCTCACAGGCCTGACAACCTGCCTCTTCTACCACAACCACCTCCCTCACTTGGAGAGAGTGTTACACATAGGCCAGACAACCTGTTTCTTTCAACTCCATTTCCAACGTAGTCGAGCAACCACGAGGCTCAACCATAACATAGACTGGATAACAAGCCATATGTAGTCAAGCACTGCGTGGCCACAATAGTCCACGGGAAACACAGACACGAGCTTCCCAAAACTAGTGACAGAAAAATGCTACAACATAACAAGGCCCAACAATTACGAGACATTTTTTTTTCCAACCAACATTACAGGACAGACTCACGACTCTAGTTTTAGGGATGCGTGACAAGAAATCCATGTAGAGATCGAACATAGACTCGACGGTTTCAGACAGAGGGTGTATCGGCTCCTCAAGAAAACATCTCTGGCTTCCGGTTTCAGAACTGTGTGAGGCTTATCGAACTCAAATGCAGAGCTTTCTCTGCTCAGACAGACAGATGGTAGAATGGGGAACAAACCCCCTCCATGGCTCAACCTTTTGGTTAAATTGCATGTGCCTGGGCTGACACATGTCGCCCATGAGGCTACATGTTCTCCATCAGATTGTGTTCCCTTTTTCACACGTTTCCCCTTGCATGAACTTAGGATAAAAACATGTTTTTTCACATAGCTTTTGGAATAATAAAAAATTATTATTCCCAAGGACTTAAGCCCCCAAACTTATCCCCTAGGTTCAACACTTAGCCTCTCTTTTCAACCTTTCAGCCCATTTTCCCTTACCCACTCTGTGGAATCTTAGTCCCCCGTCACTCTTTCTTCATGGTCGGTCTGCACACAGTGATGTTTATATTTTATTAATGATTTTCATAATTACATATACAAAATCAGGTTCTTGGCCTTTAACACCTAGGCTTTTCGGCCTAATCACCAAATAAGCCTCCTAGCTTATTATAATTTAGCTCACCAGCCTACAAAACATGTTTACAATTTATAAATACAACTGGGGCTCATCCTGAGGGATATTAAAATCCCCTCCCCTTATTTTTGCACCATCCTCAATGCAACTTTCACACAACATCAACAAGATTTCCAAAATATTCAAAAAGATGCAGGTATTCTGCCCGCATAGCATCTTTATGCTCTCATGTTGCATCCTCGGGACGGTACCAGGTCCACTGGACCTTTACAAGCCCTATGGCTTGATTCCAGAGCCGCTTGCTTTTCTGTTCCAATACGAGAACCAGATGCACTTGCAAGACACCTTCTTGCTCCACCTAATCACATTCCAATCGATTACATGATTAGAATAAGGTATATATTTCTTAAGAAATGAAATATGAAACACATTATGTACAGTCATGGGTGCAAGTAATGAAAGCATATATGCAATTGTATATATATGTATATACAGACAATTCTATTAACATTATAACCTATATACAACATACAATAAATAGAGAATTGTACTTATCTTTTGATTTGAGTAGACCTTCCACCCCTTAGTAGGGTTATGACTCCATCGGGGCAATGGCTTCCCAAGATAGCCATGGTCCAAAATCCATACCCACATGGTCTAGGCCAAGCTACTAAACCTTGGCAGCATTCCATCCAACCAAACCTCGGCAGCCCTCCAACCAACGGTCTCTCATTCCCCACATGCCTGTCCCACCCTAGGAGTGTACACCTTCAGTGTCACACAGTCCATCGACTGCTACACCTCCCTTTCCTTGGGCTTTAGCAATAGGCCAACTCAGGAATTCTCAGAGCACCATGGCTCCTGGAGTTCCAACTGCCCTTAGAGATTTCCAATCAGCAGCTTCCCTGAGCTACTCTTTGTAGTCAACATTCCAACTTTAATCCACGTCATCTCATCTGCATCACCCACTTGCAGTTATCATGAGGAACATAAAATAATTTATTTAGGAACTCCAATTAGTTTAGAAAGGAATTCAACTTTTTCCCCAAAACAGGGAATTCCATTTCATAATTCATCCTGGATGTTGTTATATTATGAATGCAACCATCCTTGTGGTTTTCCACAGGAACCAAACTGCATACCATTTTTCCTGTAATGCTTCCTCTTGCATACAACCAACAAATTGTCAGTATTTTCTATACATCATAATTCAACATGTACAACACCTTATGTAATGATCTTAGAATTGACTGCACCTAGCAATTCAATCACAATTACCAAACAACTTGACCAAATAGAGTGACTCATCATTCTATGCATATGCATGTTCATAATTAATAACAGTAAGTTTATTATTTCAATTTTCTGAACATAAAATTTGTTGTAGTCTCTATTACTGTGACTACCTGGCTTGCAACTTTTGTGTTGCAATGCTTAACAGTTCCTGAAATGTTCTCAACTTCATGAGTTAACAACATTTCAGCCATTAGTATAATTATTTCCATGCAATAATATATATGCATGTACTTACAAAACATATTCAACCATTGCATTTAGTATACAATTATATCCCTTACTATGCATGAGTGCAATTATCAATGCATACTTATTCAATGCTCCTTGCATTGAATTACATAATTCTCTTTATATCAGTCATGTATCTCACCATCCATGAGTTGGAATTCTGGCCAATGTGTTGACACATTCTCCACACACTTCCTATTGTCTTCCCAATTAATTGGATGCCTTCCTTTTCGACCTGAACACTACACCAAGAATATAATTCTCTAGTGTTCATTAGTGCTAGAAAAAAGGTTGCATCCCAAGTTTTATTTAAAATTAGGAAGCTTTTAGTACCTGTGTGTCTCATAACCTTTCCATATCCATACCTTGCCATATCCAACCATGCCCCGGTCTCATACATGACTATCTTACTGGCATTCATTCTTATAACAAGTTCTTATCTTTAATTCTTTGGTTATCACCCCATAACCAAATTAACATGACATTCTACTATGTCAGTGTGTGCATTCAGAAGCTAAAAAACTTTGAATTAATACAGGCCTCCAACCTTTACCACATCTAGTGGTATGCATTCAATAATATAATCATGTGATTTTATAAAATAACTCTGGCCGAGGAAATTCTTACAAAAATTTCCTTTCACCAATTATGCAAAAAGAGTGATAAAAACTCATACCTGCATGACTTCCATTAATAAATTTTTATACTACCTGAATATCTGATTGCAGTAGAAGCTTTCATGCTTCTTTTATCAAACTTATAACTAGCACTTCAGACCTTTATTGCTTCCTTCCTTATGCAATGACATCACCAACAAAACTTGCAAACATGCAAGCATTCTTTCCTTTGGATGACCCAACGAGCCATAACATACTTGCTGCCACAAAGATTGTAGCAACTTCTTTCTCCCTATAAAACCTTTTCTTGTTGATCCCAGAAGTATTCAATTCTTCCTAGATTCCTGAATCTTCTTGTGCTCCCACAATGATCACTGTGCATGATTATTTCTTCTCTAAGCACTTTCGACATAGTGCCCCCACCTCAGTGGGGTCTGTTGACCTCTCGATCGATGGATATTCAACTCTCGGAGATGGGGAAGCTCTTTAGGTTCCTACTAGAACCTCCACGAAACAAATCCATAGGCCTTGCGTGAAACCTCACCCGCGAGAACTGGTAGTGGGCGCAAGATTCCTCTATGTGACCATCGGCTATGACCATGCACCTATCCAAAAGTCGTTTCGGGATTTTTCATACCAGGTGTTTCAATATGAGTCACCCTCGACTCTCTCTATCCTCAAAATCCGAAATACGAGTCTAGCGCATGCTAACTCTTCTCTTAACTTGCACCGGTGTGATCTCTAGCTATGACCTGGGGCCCAACTTTCGAGTGCTATGAGACTTTACTCTTTGCGAAATTCGAGGATCGTCTCTCCTCCTTTCTCCTGAGGTCTGAACTCTTGAACCCTATTCACCTCATATCAATGGTCCACAGCTTTATGGGTTCGACGGTCCAGATCAATTGCTTGCGAATCGACAATTCGTGTTTCGGGGTTTCGAAAAATAGTTCCCCTCTTTTCATCCGATCTCTAGTTTTCCGAAATCCATGTGAGTCAGATCCAACGACTCATAGCTCCTCGTAATCCAATAGTGTGGATTGACTCTTCTCTTAACTTCCACCAGCATGACCTCTAGCTATGACTTGGGGCCCATCTTTCGAGCACTACGGGACTTTACCCTTCACGAACTTCGAGGATTAACTCTCCTCCTTTCTCCCGAGGTCCGAACTCCCGAACCCCGTTCGCCTCAGATCAAGGGTCCATAGCTTTCCAGGTTCGACGGTCCAGATCAATTCCTTGAGAATTAGCACTTCACGTTTCGGGGTTTTGAAAAATAGTTCCCATCTTTTCTTCCGATCTCTAGTTTTCTGAAATCCACGTGAGTCAGATCCAACGACTCACAGCTCCTCACAATCCAATGCTGTGGATCCTTTCTCATGAATCGGGATTTCGTGGTTCACGAAATCAAAAAACATTTCTCTTCCCCTTTCCAACTTCTAACTTCACGAAATTCAAGTGTGTCAGATCAACAGCTCACACTCGCCGTGATTCAATGGTCTAGATCTCTCCCCGCAAATCAGATGTTCGTGTTTCAGGATTTTCGAGAGCAACTTCCTCCGTTCTCCCAACTCCTAATTTCTGATTTCCTGATGAAAGGAATCAACGGTTCAATATTCCTTGATATCGACGGTTCGCTACCTCTCTTGAGCTTTTGAGTGCTGAATGAATCTCAGTGTTATCCTCCTCGTAGTTTCTTTTGATCTAACGACGCACAACTATTGACTCTTCTCCCTCCAAGGATTCCTGTCGTCCGTTCAGGTTCTCAATGAATTCTTGCCAAATATCTTGGTGTCAATTCTCCTAGACTGGAATTCCTCCTTAACTTGAATGATTTCGAATATTTCGAAGGCTTCGACGGTGTTTTCCCTCCTGAGCTTCTGTTAATGAAATTTTAACTTCACCCTGGCACACACTTGCGCTCTGCATGCGAACTTGCATTGTTTCTCCTTGATCTTTTAACTTACTCAGTCTCTAAGGGACTCGGCCCTTCTACATCTTCCAAAAGACTTTCTGGTGTCCTCCTGACACACTCTACGCTCCTCTTCTTGAGCCCTTCGAAAAACAAGTTTCCTCTATACGCACTCCTTGTGCTTGATATGCACACCTTGCATATCTTACAGAAGAGAACACTTGAAACTTATTCAATTTCTTCGCAAACTCATTCACTCATCAAGAACATCATAGGTTCAAAAAACACATAATAAGAGTAAACTATGAAATAGTATCAACACTATACAATTGGATCAATTTTCTCTATTCTATTCATTTCAGAAGAAAAAAAAAAAAAAACATGATTACAACTCCTGTCTTTCACAGACATATTACAATGAAAATTCATCTAAAGACCAAGAAGTCTTTCTCTCACCTTCTTTCTTCTATCTGAAGATGTCTCTAGTAATTTTTTTTTATTTTTTAATGTAACTGTTTTTAATATACTAGATATAAAATGTATGCAGAATAGAAATAAAATGCTAGTAATGGCAGAATAACAACAATATAACTAGAACATTCACCACAATAACACTGAAATGATATAAGAATAACAACATAAATAGCACTTTGAATCTGAAAGCAATGTTCACAGGCCTCTTCGAGGGAGCAACCTCTAGTTGAGCAGAGCTCTATTATAATAATATCCAAGCTAGGGTTCTCATACCCTCGACTCCTATTTATACTAAAAAGAAGCATCTAGAGGAAGATCCTTCTAGAAGCAGAAGCTTCTATTAGGTCTTCTTACATCCTCCTTATTCTATTTTATTGAAAGGCCTTATTAATATAGAACTTTATTACATCAGAATATATTGTTTTACCTATGTGCGGGTTAGGACCCTAGCACCATTACATCTAGATTTCTCTTTCCGAGACCTTCGCAATCACAACTTCCTTGTTCAATTATGAGCCCTTTAAAACTTGTGCTTCTTCTCTGATGCACTTCTTGTGCAACGATTTCTTTTCTCTAAGCTAATGGATCTTAGATCTTTGCTGGACCCTATCATAAAGTTCCAGGTCTTTAGTATTCTTTTGATGCGGGTTCAAACCAGACGAAACCCACCTGCTTCCTTCCTAAACCTTTTCCCTTATTTAACATAGTTTTTGGGCACTAGCCTCTGTTCTCTCAGCCCCAGACCCACATGACCATGGGCCATGATCAAGCAATAGATCAATAGGTTCTCTAATAAGAACTTTGGGGTTTCTTGTTTCGGGGTTTCAAAATTTCAGTCCTGGAGGCTCTCACAATCACTTCCCTCTCCAACTCCCGACTTTCGAACTTTCGACCTTTCTAGCTACCGGGCCCACCGCATTGCTATCACCAACTAGGGTGGTGACATGTGTTTCTCTTAAGAAGGTTCATTTCACCCTAGTCGATGCCCTCCAGCCCCAATGCACTTACGTTTTCCTTCGGGACCCACTAGCACATAGTACACATCCTATGGGTCCACATCCATCCAAGTGACGTGAACCCGACCCACTACTTCGGGTCTTCGCAATTTCGTGATTTCACGCTTCGAGAGTCTGTACATCAGCACATCCTACTTCTCCCAATAGTCAAACTCCCGAAATTACTCTCTTCTCTTTTTCTCAATCCAATAGTCGAGATCTTTTCCCTAGATCTACGGTGTAGATCTTCTCGGAATTTCAGAGTTTTGGGTTTCGAGGTTTGTACCTCAGCGCACCCCACTTTTCCCGACAACTGAACTCCTGAAAGGCTTCCCGGATATCCTTCTGGCACCTTATCTAGATATAACGGTAGTAAAGGTCTCTCCTTTTGAATAGATCCTACAGATCTCACACTCCAAGTGTTGAGCACCCTCTCTCTCTATGGTCCAATACCACACCAGCTGTGGTTTTAATCTACCGCTACTTCTCCTGAGCTTCGTACATGACCAAGTAACCCGTTGGCACTCAGAAACATTTTAAGGTTATAAATTAGTCCTCCAGACACAATTTACACCTTAAACCTTGGGTCTAAAGACTACTTATCCGGTCCATCTAGGATCAGCATTGAAACCATGGGTCAGAACTCGAATTTTGTCTACTTCGACAACAATTCTTTCCAAAAATCTTGCTTCAACTTCCACAACATGACCCATCCAGGCTCAGTGTTGTAACCATGGCTCTGATACCATATTGTAACATCCCCCACCACCAATAGGCCGGGAAATGCCACTACTCCTGCAACTCTACTTCTCTATTCTGATTTATGACAGCTCCAGCCTTAAACTACTGGGCTATGCCACACAAAGATACTTGTAGAAAAACATACACATCCATATAAACATATAATGAATATTCTACATATATATGTAACATATTAATGCAGAAATAACAGTAATCCTACACATGCAACATATACAACATATACAGGCGATACTCATCAATTACAACATATGTACTATTACACAACATGTAAATGAACATAAAAGTGGTATTTATCTTTTATTAAAAGACCACAAACTACGTGCAGACCTTCCATGAACCTCCCATCCATAGACCATGCTACTCATCATGCTCAGCAGTGGGCCACGCCCGAGCTGGGACTAAGCTCCACCCAAGGCAAGGGATTCCTAGACTGGGTTGAGGTTACAGAAAAATTACACAGAGCAACCAGAAGGATTCTCTCCAAGAGCCTTCTTACGCCCACTATTCATGGATTCTCGTTCCCCACATGCCTGTTCCAATCGGGAGTATACACCTTCACAAGAACAGTCCATCGGTGCATAAACTCCCTCTCTGGGTCTCAACAACAGGCTGGATCAAGAATTCTCAGAGCTCCATAGCTAGTGCTGGACTCTCTCTAGGAGAAAACCACTTCCCAACAGACTCTCTCACCTGGAGAGAGTTGCTCACAGGCCTAACAACCTTCCTCTTCTACCATAACCACCTCCCTCACCTGGAGAGAGTGTTACACACAGGCCAGACAACTTGTTTCCTTCAACTCCATTTCCAATGCAGTCAGGCAACCACGAGTCTCAACCCGAACATACATTGGCTAGAAATCCATACGTAGTCAAGCACCACGCGGCGACAATAGTCCATGGGAAACACATACACGAGCTTCCCAAAACGGGTGACAGACAAATGCTACAGCATAACAAGGCTCAACAATCACTGGACATTTAGTTTTCCCAACCAGCAATATAGGACAGACCCATGGCTCTGGTTTCAGGCATGCGTGACAAGCAATCCATACAAAGGTCGAACACATACTCCACGGTTTTAGACAGAGGGTGCATTGGCTCCTCAAGAAAACATCCACAGCTTTCGGTTTCATAATTGCACGAGGCTTACTGAAATCAGACGCAGAACTTTCTCTGTTCAGATAGACAGACGGTAGAATGGGGAATGAACCCCCTCCATGGCTCAACCTTTGGGTTAAATTGCATGTGCCTAGGCCGACACATGTCGCCCATGAGGCTACATGTGCTCCATCAATCTGTGTTCCCTTTTGCACATGTTTCCCCTTCAAGGAACGTAGAATAAAAACATGTTTTGTCACATATCTTTTGGAATAATAATGAATTATTATCTCTAAGGACTTAATCCCCCAATCTTAGCCCCTAGGCTCAACACTTAGCCTCTCTTTCCAACCTTTCCGTCCCTTTTCCCTTACCCACTCTATGGAAGCTTAGTCCCCCATCACTCTTTCTTCGTGGTCGGTCTGTATGCAATGATGTTTATATTTTATTAATAATCTGCATAATTACATATACAAAATCAACTTCCTGGTCTTTAACACCTAGGCTCTCTGGCCTAATCACCACATAAGCGTCTTAGCTTATTATAACTTGGCTCACCAACCTACAAAACATGTTTAAAATTTATAAATATAACTAGGGATCGTCCTTGGGGATATTACATAATTGATAGTGGTATCCAAAAGAACCTCATATCAACACAGGTCGTCAAATGGCTACCCCTGCCAACGATGTCGCACCTAGAACCCTACACCATCAGATTGATCTGTCAAGGAAGTGATCTTCATTTGTTAAGAACCAAATATCAATATAGCATAGAAAAACCTTAGAATAAGTACTCAATGCCTTGAAAAAGAGAGAAGTTCAGATAATAAGCCTCTTCAAGGGGGAAACCTCCTTATGCCCATATAAATGTACAATTATAAGATGATTCAAAATGAAAATGTCTCCTTGGTATATATAGGAGACTAGGAGGTATAATTACAACTAATGGCCTAAAGTCGACATAAATAAAATAACATTACTA
>ML780683.1:457097-521585 GCA_009831015.1 Picea engelmannii | reverse complement strand
GTTTCCTTATGAGACCTCAGAGCGGCCAACGGAGCCGTTAAACTCGTCAGGGTGGTCCATACCAAACGGCTTGGGTTATTTAGACAACCCCGGACCGGTTCCACTCTCCCAGTTGACGGACGGTCATTTTCGCCCGTCAACACTAAGTCACCGCGTTCGGGTGTATTTGAAAGATGAAATAAAAAACAGATGAATTTGAAGCAAGGGGACTAAATTTGTATAAATTCTTTGAATCTCCGAGTATAAATCATAATTTTGTGGGTTACTACAGCTTGCATGTGAGAATTGAGTCGAGCCGCCATTGTTAAGTGTGTTTTTCTGGAGAGGGTCCTCGAATGTAAGCTCAGAATATATAAATGATTATGCCCTCGTTGGATTAAATCATAAATACATGTTCTCTAATTAAAATGTATGTCAGAATGTTCGTTATCCACTCGTCGGAATGCTCGACGGGTGGATATTCCTGTGCCCTTCTCCATTGTGCTCTCTGTATTCCGTCTCATGGTTGACGGTCTCTGTGTATTTTCCATGAGGTAGATATAACCCTGTATGCATTTTCCATGGCCTAGTGTATAATTTTGAACTAGTTTACATAAGATTCATAGAACCTTTGAAGATATGTATGTTACAGAATATAAATTATATTATATATTAATATTTTAGTTTATATAACTTACACTTTAATAACCTAGTTTAATTTTTTAAACTTTATAATATAACCTAGTTTAATTTTTAAAATTTTATTATATATATATATAATTCTTGAATTTGATCAAATGTTTTTGTTTGGAGTTGTTTAGCTATTCTAAGAAATGGTTTTGAATGCATAAATGGATTCAGTATGCTGAAAAATCTAGAGGGCACTAGGATTATACAAAAATAATCACTCAAATCTGCTTATCTAACAATTTTCAATTTTAAAAATCGCAAAAAGCCTTCATTTGGTAGAACATTTAACCTAGTACTTTTTATTTTGGCTAGTTTTTCTTTATTTTCATTTTCTTTGATTTCTAACAAAAAAATGAATTTGGAAACTTAGGTCATTTGGTTTATAACATTTGGATCCTTCTCACAGTGTTGTGGGTTTGCTCACTTTTCACGTAGGGTCAAGATTGACCCTACATCCCAAGGTCTGGAAGGATCTGCCAGCTATGTCATTGCTAGGACATTGAGTTTGGTCAACAATAAGGGTTCTGCTATAGAGTATTTAAGAGTATTTAATGTTTTTTGCATGTTTGATTGTGGAACTTTGGATGAATCCAATAACATACATCTGAGAATATACAAAACATTAAATGCTTTGCAGCCAGGTGTTTATTGCTTCCATTGAATTTATGGAAATCTTTGGTCACCATTGAGTTTATGGAAAGCTTTGTCTTTAGGTGTCTTAAACAGTATGAGATTTGGTGAAGTTCCTTTGCTTTTTTTGAGACTTGGGAGATTCCATTTCAACCTTCTTTATCTACCTTGATCATAGATACCTAGTCTTATATGTCTGATAGGTGGTCACCAAGGATGAGAGACTCTGTGAGGCCTATGCAAGCCCAGTTCCATCAGGCTCATTACCTCTTTCTTTCAGCCTATCTATGTTGGTGGAGGTGCTAAGTGTCAGGTTGACTCCCCCACCTATGTGTTTCGTAGATTTGTAAGACAATGGGCATCTTCTCATATTACTTGCATACACTTCACATGTTTGAGACCTCAAAACACATGTAGTCATATCTTCATCATCAGTTTCTTCCCCTCAGCCTAAGAGAGAAAAATCTTCTTGATATTCTCTCTTCCATTCTCATTCCACAACTCCTCCTAGGATTGTATATCCAAGCCCTTTTAGTGTTGGGCATTCCCTGGATGATGTCATCAGGGTTTGCATCGCTCCTTTCATAGTGATTGACGAGGATAGGAAGGCCTATTCTCCCTCCTCTTTGTTTACTCTTATGATGTTGTTGTGAAACTAGGTCCTTACACTCGTAGGGTTTTGTGTCTTTTATGTTTTTCTTTCTTTTAATTTCATTTATAGCTTTTGTGTTTTGATAACATTTTATCCCTAAGAGTGTTATAAACACTCCAATGGCCACTGATTGTAGTGTCTAGTTTCATTGACCTATTACTTCATTTATGGACCTTACTAAAATTATATTGCTGGGTCATTCGTAGACCTAAATAAAATTATTTTATCTCTGGTAAGTTCCTTCTGGAGTATCATAGCTCTGCTAAAAAGCCTAGCTGGAATATTACATTTTGCTTAATGAATCTCAATTGCAGAAGTAAACCCTCCAAGATTTATACCCTCTGTAGCCTTTGAAGCTTTATACCCCACAATGCAATTGGGAAAAGCAGATAAGATTCTCAAAGGAGATCAACCAAAGTCGCATCCATCTAAATCTATGGTGAGAGTGACATTGGAAGAGCTGGTGTTTCCATCGTGAAGTTTCCCTTCCCCTTCTTGATGGATATGAGCCTGCCCCTTGCTGCACTTAAGGATACCTTCATTCTTGTGTTTCCATCTAAAGGGGTTCTTGTTGCACCTCCTCCACCTGCAATGTATCAATATTGATCCTTAGAGTATATCTTGTATTCAAGAATCAAGATAGAAAAATCAAATAAATTGCATTTTGTTACAGACCTAGGCTAGGGAACTCGGGAATTCCCAAACACAAAAAAACAGAAAACAAATCCAAAGATTACAATCTTCTTCATAGAATATGCTATATATGGAAAGGGAAGAATGAAGACAGCTATTGTTGGGGTTAGCAATTGTGTATGTCAGCAGCAACAGTACTACAACAACCCTTAGAGAACTACTGCACCTGTACTAGCTCCTATGTAACACCCTGTTTCCCCTAGTTTGTAAAAATAACTATACTGGCCAAGAACTGTGGAAAACTCAAAAATGTGAATGTGTGATGTGAATGGACCTTGTGAAAAAGGTCAATGAATGTGAATAATATTATGAATATATATATATATATATATTGCAGGACTACTGAGAGGAGATATGCTGAAAAAGAGACCACGATGGCTGAAGAAAGGTGGTGGAAGGCACCTGGAAAGGTGGCATTAACTTCCACCAAAACCAATACCGTATTTGGACTTCACTGGCTCGGAGAACCAAGAGCGGCTCGCTGGCCCGAATTTAATGTCTCACAGGTTGGTAGGTAGAGGGCTCCCTAGAAATTAATGAGGGATGGGGGAGGTGAACTGCCCATCCATAGGAGTCTCAGACCTGACAAGTGCATGGAAAGTCATGCCACACGCAACCTCGCAAGAGGAAAAAGGTGTGAGGGAGAAGCTCAAAGGGCGGATGAGAGGGAAGGAAGAAGAAATCTGAAAAAATATGCAGAGTGAGTGATAGCGGAGAAGGGGGAGAGTAACCCTCGTTCTTGGTCACTAGAAAACCGAGACGCAGTCTCGCAGCATTGTGGTCTCATCTCGGGGGTGGCTAGTGGTAAATCCATTGGGAGTCGCTGAGCCTACAGTTGGGTGGAAACGAGCACCCCTCTCAGCAGTTGCATCAACTCTGGTGTTTTCCGATAAGTGTTATGTTTCATATCTTGAAATTTATATTCTGATATGTATGCTCAAGTTCGGTGCAACTGTGTTTGTTTTCAATGTAAGATTGTCGATGTAATGTTTTGGTCAAAAATGGTAACTGTATGCTTATACTGGAATAACCACAGTCGGCTTATGCAGATATATATATATATATATATATATATATATTGAACTAACTCAGACTTCAAGCCCGTTCTCTAGAAAGATTTGTTCCCTTGTTTATCTTACATGATGCCCCGTATAGATCTCCCCATAGAAATACCTTTCTGGACAGTCTAACCAAGAGTCTACTGAAGGAATCGTTGGCGTAAGTCCTAAAAATATGCACAAGGGAGAATGGCCCCCTTTGACTTTGGTATTTCAGCATTTCGTTAACCGGAATACCCAAAGGCACATTCCCTTGCACCTGCAAGTCCCAAAACCCTGACTTGCGAAGTCCCGACTTGATAGCGGGTGGATAAATATCAATTAACAGATGAGATTATGTTGGAAGATCTAAGGTTAGTCACGGCCGTTGGATGGGAGGAAGAAACGAGGGCGTTAATCTTGTGTTTTACCTCTTGCATCTTGAAATGTATATTCTGACATTTATGCTCATAAGCTGTGAGTTTATGAATGGTTCAAGTATAAGAATGTTTGTGTGGCAGATTTTGATTGGAAATAGTGGTTTCTTGCATATAAATAGAATGAATCCACATGACTCACATATATATATATATATATATATATATATATATATATATATATATATATATATATGTATGTATCCACTAGACTAACTCAGTTTTCAAGTCTGTGTTTGGGAAATTTATTCCCTTATTTTGCCTTAGATAATGTCCCGGATAGACCTTCCCACAGGGGCACCCTTTTCAGGAAAGTCCCCTCACTTTCTAGAGCCGGGGTAAACCCTGGTATAAGACTGTCATCGTAATATTCCCTCGAGATGGCTCACTATCTAGTCACAAGAGTTAATAGCTCGGAGGCCTCTGGAGACCTTTCAGTCGGGTTCTCAAATCTGGCGAACCTTACCAAAAGCTCGAAGGAGATTTGATAGCATACGTTTTAGAAACCCAGCACAAGAGAGAGTGGTTCTCATAAGTTATGATATTTCGGTGCTTCGGCATCCGGGGTATCCAAGTGCGAGTTCTCATGTGCTCGCAAGTCTCGAAACCCCGATTTGCGAAATCTCGACATGGCAGCATATGGTTAAGTCTTGATTAACAAACGAGATCCTTTTGGAGGATCCAAGGTTTATAATGACCGTTAGATTTGAGGAAGAGACGTAGGCATTAATGCCATGACCCCTTTTTCCCTTGCAAGAAATGAATAAATTGGGACCGTAGATCCCATGATCCCTGGAAGTACCTGGACCATCCATCTATCGAATACACATGGCTAATGGTGAGTGCTTCAGCATTTTGGCACCCGAGAAACCAAAGGGAAAGGACCCTTGTCTTCGTGAGTCGTGAAATTCCGATCACCGAAACCCCGAAATGGCGTGAGGTGTGAATGAGGTTAAGGAAAGTCGGGATTTGATCATGACCATTGATCATCCCAAAAAGATCATGACCGTTGATCTTGGCTGAAGGTCATTGTCGTCCATCGGAGGGACATGTGGCTGTCGGTCAACGTTTCAGCATTTTGGCATCCGGGAAACCAAAGGGCTAGAAAACCTTACTCTCGTAAATCGTGAAATCCCAATACCCAAAATTCTGATACACGCTGTAGTGGAGAGGAGAAGTCCCAAAAGAACCTGGACCGTCCATCAGAGGAGATACGTGGTGAGCGGTCAGAGTTCGGGAAAGTCCCGAAATCCCATGGACCATTGGATCCACACCCTTAAGAGTCGTTGATCTCTTACACGAATTCCCATATCAAAATTTAGAGATTTGAATGACAAGGAGTCTCAGAGTCATTGCATTTCAAACTCCTGAGTACCGAAACCCCGAAAAGATCCATACCGTTGGATCAGGGGAGGCTTACAACCGTCAATCTCCCTTTGGAGGGAAACTTTGGAGACTTCAAAATTTTCAGGGATTTAAATGGGGGAAGGTAGAAGTCATGCATCGTGATTCCTCGAATCGCGAAAAGCTGATAAGCTCTTGGATAGCTTAAGCGCATGGACACAGTATAGGGTCACGTAGACAAGACCCCAAGAGGGAATCATGCCCCTCGCTAGCCCGCTATTTCAAGCTTCAGGGTTTGCAGATTCAAGAGACTCAACATTCTGGTAGCACTGAGTCACGAAGTGAAAAAAGACACCATGCTGGTTCGGCCTGTGGTAGTGACCCATGATTACATGGAGGTGGACATATGAGGAACTTGCTGGTGCTAGGCCCTCGTAAGTATTACGGGGATGCTGATCCTCAAGAAATAGGCGAAGCATTTTGAATTCCATAGTAGGTATGTGACAAATTGGTATCAGAGCATGGTTACAACACTCGACGTGCTTGGGCTCATGAACGAGTTGCACAGAAGCTTCGTTCGAGACACTCTTAAAAAATAGTAACCCCTGTCTTAACCTCCCTAATCAAAATACAAAGTTAAGAATGAAAAACCCCTATTTTGTGTGTGTACATGTGAAAATATGAATTATGTACTGGTTATAAACAAATATAAATATTGACTAACAACCAACGTTTTTCCTTTTTCACACAAGTGGAAGATCAACCGTGGGAAATTATGAACGCATAGTATGGTGACTCACCAAGAAGTGGGAGAAGGCTCCCACAATAGAGACGAAGAGTCTGATGAAAGGAGGGAAATAGGGACCCCTCCAGATCTAGCCGAGACTGTGAGGAGTCTTATGGTTGAATTACAAAGCTGGAAGGCCAACAATGAAAGGATGATGAAAGAACAAGAAAAACAAACAGAAATTAATGCAGTTTTACTGCAGAGCTTATCTGATCTACAAAGACAAATGTAGTATGAAACGGAAACTCAGAAACATGGTCATATCAGTGGCCACACTGAGAGGAGCACCTTGAAAAAGGTCCACCCCAGAGGTAAAGGAAAAGCATCGGATGATTCCTCTGAGAAGGAAGCTGGCGATTCAGAGGGCTCTTCCAGTAGCAGAACTAGTTTCTATTCCTGAAGAAAATAGAAGAAGCGAAAAATCTCCAAGGGTCATAAATTCAAAGAATTCAGAAAAGCCAAACCACCCTCCTTCAATGGTGGGATAAAGAAGGGAGAGGAAGTAGAGGCCTGGCTACTTGGACTAAAGAAGTACTTCAGAGTCCATGACTTCTGAGAAAATTTGAAGGCTCAAGTGGCCACTTTCAATATGAACGGAAAGGCTTCCATTTGGTGGGAAGATCTTAAGAATGTGAAAGGGGTTCACAAAGAGGATCTGTTTTGGAAACAATTTGAGAAATACTTCCGGAAGAAGTATTTGTTAGAAAAATATTTCGTCGAGAAGACTAAAGAGTTTTATGAACTCAAACTGGGACAACTTACTATAGAGGAATATTTCAACAAATTCCTCGACTTGTTGAGGTATGTGCCTTATATAAAAGAAAAAAAGGAAAAGGTGCAACGCTTCATCAATGGATTACCCAAGGACTATCAGAACATAATTGAATTTGATGAGCCAAAGACCCTAGAAGGCACTATTCAAAAGGAAACATATTGTCATGAACAGTATGGACATCGGGCAGAGCCTCGTGGAGACTGGAAATCGAAGAATAGTTCAAGATTTCAGAAAAAAGGGATTAAATCCCGAGGATTTAAAAACTATAAGAAGAACCCCAAAATGAACTTTCTAGCCCGGAGTGTACACTAGCAGAACTTTCCCTCATCGGGCGGAAATAAAACTTCTGGACTTATACCAGTGAAAGTGGATAACACAAAGAGAGAACCTCTGAAATGTTGGGGTTGTGGAGAAGACCATCTCCTGAGAGACTGTCCACACCGACAACAGAATAGTCGGAGGATTTATAACATCCAGGAAGATATTACCGTCATTGATGTGTCCAGGAGTGTGCCGCAGATCTATGCAGCCTTGGATAATAACCAAGCTGACCACCAAGCTTCAGTGGTGGAAATAGAAGGTATGATTTTCAACCATCTAGTGTCTGTTTTGATTGACCTTGGTTCAAATTTGAGTTATATAGCCCCTAAAGTTGTTGATAAGTGTAAACTACAGCCACAAAAACATACCAAGCATGGTTGGTACAGTTAGCCACTGGCACCAAAAGGAAGATAGCAGAGGATATACCAGCCTACCAATTAATGTTGGGAGAATTCCCCACCCAAGCAACCCTTAATATATTACCCCTGGGATCATATGATCTGTTGATTGGTATGGACTGGCTAGCCTCCCATAAAGCCATACTAGACTGTTACCATAAAACCTTAGAATGTGTGAGCAAAGAAAAAAAAAGGATGACCCTTCAAGGGATTCAAAAACCTGTCTTGGTGAGACGAATATCATCTCTGCAAATGAGAAAGTATTGCCGAAAGGGGTGTCCCCTATATGCAATACAGGTGTTGGAAACCATAGAAGGTGACAAACCTAGCCTTGAAGACCATTCTACCTTGAGAGAATACAGAGATGTGTTTCCAGAAGAGGTACTGGGTCTACCTCCGGGAAGAGACATAGACTTCTCGATAGAACTCGCACCAGGAGAGGTGCCGGTGTCTAGGACACCCTACTTGATGAGCACACCTGAGTTAGTTTAACTCAAATTGCAATTAAAAGAAATGATGGATAAGGTCTATATTTGGCCCAGCGTGTCTCCATGGGGAGCACCAGTCTTGTTCATAAAAAAAAAGGATGGAACCCTTAGACTGTGTATAGATTATAGGAAACTTAATAAGGTAACCATAAAGAACAAGTACCCCTTACCCAGGATCGATGATCTGTTCGATCAATTGGGAGGCATGTCTATTTTCTCAAAGATTGACTTGAGGTTGGGATACAATCAAGTCCGAATCAAGGGTGAAGACATCCACAAAACTGCTTTCCGGACATGGAATGGTCACTATGCGTTTGTGGTAGTGTCATTTGGGTTAACCAATGCCCCTGCCACTTTTATGTGCTTAATGAACAATGTACTTAGTAAATTTCTAGATAAGTTTGTGCTAGTTTTTATTGATGACATATTAATTTACTCTAAGAATAGAGAGGAGAATGAAGAGAATCTTATACTTGTGTTGCAAGTACTTAGAGAGCATCAACTCTATGCTAAATTCAACAAATGTGAATTCTTCCAGAAGGAAGTACATTACTTAGGACATGTTCTCTCCGAAGAAGGAGTAGCGGCAGACCCTGACAAAATCAGGTCTATCAGGGAATGGCCTACCCCAAGGGATGTTTTGGACATCAGATCCTTCATGGGGTTAGCTACATGATGCTAATCATATAATTGATTGGTCTATGATTAAGGTGGAACTGGAGGGAGAGTTTCTACCAGAACCCCAATGCATACTGGACATAAAGGAAACCCAGCTTCGGAACCGAACCATTGCACATGTCAAGGTGCAATGGAGACATTTTGTCCCAGATGAGGCAACGTGGGAAATGGAGGATTCCATGAGACAGGAATATCTGATTTTATTTACCTCTGTACATGCATGTCATGTTGATAGATAAGAACATCAAGGACGATGTTCCTTTAAGGGGGAGGGAATTGTAACACCCTATTTCCCCCAGTTTGTAAAATTAACTATACTGGCCAAGAACTGTGGCAAAGTCAAAAATGTGAATGTGTGATGTGAATGGACCTTGTGAAAAAGGTCAATCAATGTGAATAATATTATGAATATATATATATTGCAAAACTACTGAGAGGGGATATGTTGAAAAAGAAACCACGATGGCTAAAGAAAGATGGTGGAAGGCACCTGGAAAGGTGGCGTTAACTTCCATCGAAACCAATACCGTATTTAGACTTCACTGGCCTGGAGAACCAAGAGCAACTCGCTGGCCCAAATTTAATGTCTCACAGGCTGGTAGGTAGAGGGTTCCCCAGAAATTAATGAGGGATGGGGGAGGTGAACCGTCCATCCGTAGGAGTCTCAGGCCTGACTAGTGCATAGAAAGTCATGCCACACGCAACCTCGTAACAGGAAAAAGTTGTGAGGGAGAAGTGCAAAGGGCGGATGTGAGGGAAGGAAGAAGAACTCTGGAAAAATATGCAGAGTGAGTGATAGCGGAGAAGGGGGAGAGTAACCCTCGTTCTCAGTCACTAGAAAACCGAGACGCAGTCTCGCATCATCGTGGTCTCAGCTTGGGGGTGGCTAGTGGTAAATCCATTGGGAGTCGCTGAGCCTACGGTTGGGTGGAAAAGAGCACCCCTCTTAGCAGTTGCATTAACTCTGGTGTTTTCTGATAAGTGTTATGTTTCATATCTTGAAATTTATATTCTGATATGTATGCTCAAGTTGGGTGCAACTGTGTTTGTTTTCAATGTAAGATTGTCTATGTAATGTTTTGGTCAAAAATGGTAACTGTATGCTTATACTGGAATAACCATANATATCTCTCTCTCTCTCTCTCTCTCTCTCTCTCTCTCTCTCTCTCTATATATATATATATATATATATATATATATATATATATATATTGAACTAACTCAGACTTCAAGCCCGTTCTCAGGAAAGATTCATTCCCTTGTTTGTCTTACATGATGCCCCGTATAGATCTCCCCACAGAAATACCTTTTTGGACAGTATAACCAGGAGTCTGCTGAAGGAATCGTTTTCGTAAGTCCTAAAACTCTGCACGAGGGAGAATGGCCCCCTTTGACTTTGGTATTTCGGCATTTTGGTAACCAGAATACCCAAAGGCATATTCCCTTGCACCCGCAAGTCCCAAAACCCCGACTTACGAAGTCCCGACCTGACAGCGGGTGGATAAATATCGATTAACGGATGAGATTTTGTCGGAATATCTAAGGTCAGTCACGACCATTGGATGGGAGGAAGAAACGAGGGCGTTAATATTGTGTTTTACCTCTTGCATCTTGAAATGTATATTTTGACATTTATGCTCATAAGCTGTGAGTTTATGAATGGTTCGAGTATAAGAATGTATGTGTGGCAGATTTTGATTGGAAATAGTGGTTGCTTGCGTATAAATAGAAGGACTCCACATGAATCACATTTATATATATATGTATCCACTGGACTAACTCAGTTTTCAAGTTTGTGTTCGGGAAATTAATTCCCTTATTTTTCCTTAGATAATGTCCCAGATAGACCTTCCCACAGGGGCACACTTTTTGGGAAAGTCCCCTCACTTTCTAGAGCTGGGGTAAACCCCGGTATAAGACTTCTGTCATAATATTCCCTCGAGATGGCTCACTATCCAGTCACAAGAGTTAATAGCTCGGAGGCCTCTGGAGACCTTTCAGTCGAGTTTTCAAATCTGGCGAACCTTACCAAAATCTCGAAGGAGATTTGATAGCGTACATTTTAGAAACCTGGCACGAGAGAGAGTGGTTCTCGTAAGTTATGATATTTCAGTGTTTCGGCATTCGGGGTATGGAAGTGCGAGTTCTCACGTACTCGCAAGTCCTGAAACCCCGATTTGCGAAATCCCGACATGGCAGCGTATGGTTAAGTCTTGATTAATGGACGAGATCCTTTTGGAGGATCCAAGGTTTATAACGACCATTAGATTTGAGGAAGAGATGCAGGCATTAATGCCATGACCCCTTTTTCCCTTGCAAGAAATGAAGAAATCGGGACCGTAGATCCCATGATCCATGGAAGTACTTGGACCGTCCATCTATCAAGTACACATGGCTGCTGGTGAGCGCTTCAACATTTTGGCACTCGGGAAACCAAAGGGCAAGGACCCTTGTCTTCACGAGTCGCGAAATACTGATCACTGAAACCCTGAAATGGCGTGAGGTGTGAATGAGGTTAAGGAAAGCTGGGATTTGATCGTGATCATTGATCATCTCGAAAAGATCACGACCATTGATCTTGGTTGAAGGTCGTCGCCATCCATCGAAGGGACATGTGGCTGTCGGTCGACGTTTCGGCATTTGGGAAACCAGAGGGCTAGAAAACCTTACCCTCGCAAATCACGAAATCCCAATACCCGAAATTCCGATATGCGCTGTAGTGGAGAGGAGAAGTCCCGAAAGAACCTGGACCATCCATCAGAGGAGATGCGTGGTGATCGGTCAAAATTTGGGAAAGTCTTGAAATCCCGTGGACCGTTGGATCCACACCCTTAAGAGCCATCGATCTCTTACATGAATTCCCATATTGGAATTTGGATATTTGAATGACAAGGAGTCTCAGAGTCATTGCATTTTGAAATCCCGAGTATCGAAACCCCGAAAGGATCCATACCATTGGATCAGGGGAGGCTTACGACTGTCGATATCCCTTTGGAGGGAAACTTTGGAGACCTTGGAATTTTTGGGGATTTGAATGGGGGAAGGTAGAAGTCATACATCGTGATTCCCTGAATCACGAAAATTCGATAAGCTCTTGGCTGGCTTAAGCATGTGGACACAGTATAGGGTCACATAGACAAGACCCCAAGAGGGAAACTTTCCCCTTGCTAGCCCGTTGTTTCAAGCTTCAAGGTTTGCAGAGTCGAGAGACTCGACATTCTGGTAGCACTGAGTCGTGAAGTGCGAAAAGACGTCGTGCTGGTTCGACACGTGGTAGCAACCCACGATTACATGGAGGTGGACATATGAGGAACTAACTAATGTTAGGCCCTCGTAAGTATTACGGGGATGCTGATCCTCGAGAAATAGGCGAAAAATTTTGAATTCCGTAGTAGGTATGTGACATCCTATGAACAAACAAGAAGTTTACCAATTGATGAATGGTTCCATGCATTTGTTACACATTTGTTACAGACCACATGGATCTTATGGCCCTTAACCCAAAAACAGTCCTGTGCAAGTGAAGAGGGTTATTCAGAACCATTATCTGACACCTAGAATTTGTTGGGTGAAATTTGAGATTGGAAACATGTAAAATTATGCAAGGATTGACCGTGGGTATCACTTGGATTAAATTCATGGTCAACTATATTATTAGTTGGAGAAGGATATGTTGAATTTATCAACAATGTTTTAAATCTACAGGCACTTTATCATTGTTAGAGGTAAATTGTCTTGTTATGGTTTACAAATGAAATGACAGATTGATCGCTGCAAATTCGTACATGCAATGCAAAGATGAATGACTTCTTTGTGATTTCCCATCATAAACATTTGATTCCCCTCATTCCTTGAAAATTTCCATTTAAGGAAACATGAGTTGAGTTGAACTTGTGGATGTTGCATTTAGATCCAATTAAAGTTAAAACTTAGATTTGTGTTAGTTTGGGTAGCCATGTTATTACTTCTTTCCCCTCTCTGTCTTGTAGCTTATCACTCTTACCATTGTACTTGTTTAATGAAGGTTATGTTTGTATGCAAAGATGCGAGATCGAAAGGAAGAAGAAATAGTTGGAGCATAAAAATGTTATTGGAGTGAAAGTCTCCAAAACTAAGGAAGGGGAAATATAGAGGTCAAAGAAATTACCGAGCATGGAGCAAAGCATCACAAGTATTAGTGCAATTTCTAGTGCTATGTATCAAAAACAAAAGGTTGAATTTTTAACATGGAGAAAGTATGAACAGAAGAAGGAAATACTCTAGCAAAACATCATAGACATGCTCATTGTGATCAAGATGACTTGGAGGCACAAGAGTGCAAGTAGGGGTATTTCTCAAGTCATAGGACTAGTGCTCAATGTATGTACACAAAGTGTTAAAATGTTGTTCATTGATAAGGCTCACTTTAAGAGAGAAAAAATTGTAATTGTTAAATAGTTCAATTGAATATTATCTTCATAATAAGGTTGAATAGTTGACATGAGAGTGAAGAAAATACTTGTAAATGGTTGAGAGACCAAGGTAGATGAAGAGTTTAGGGAAGTCAAAGAGTCGAGGAAGGCCAAGAACCTCAAGCAAAACTTACAAATAGAATACTTGACTTCAAGCAAATGTTTTATTTCTTGTCATTTTGCGTTATCTTCAAATGTTAATAAGGAGACTGACATTAGCTATTATGTTTATACTCTTGCAAAACTATGATTTTTTATAGACTATTCTCTTCTTTCCTAGTTCTATTGATTCTTGTGGGCATGGGCATTCTAACTTATGGACTATTATTTCATTAATAATGTTTATTCTCACTTATATTTTGTTGGTTAACCATTGATATAAATTAGGGAGTCTCTCGATAACTCGTGGACTATTTTAAGTTACTTAGAGCCTCTAATTTTTCATATTCTGAAGTTGGTTGACTATTGATCCAGGTGGATATCGGTGGCCACCCACCTTTTCCAACTAGCTCAAAACAATTTTTTGGCAATTTTGGTAATTTACTATTTTTAGCAGTTTTTAACTTTCGAGGCCATTTTGAGGGCCTAAATGAAGGTTTTTAGGGATTGATATTATCATTGATAGTCATGGCATGATTAAGGCCCCAAAATTAATCTCCTCGATGATACCTTTCCAACGGGCTATCATACGCCTAAAACGAAGATCGTATGCAAAAGTTACGACCCCAGGAACTTTATGTACTAACTTACCCAAACGAGGCCCACATGACTTTTGGCGCTTCATCTCCTAGGGTTAGGTTTTTGGATGTATAGGGTTTTTGGAATTCTCATTTATTGTAAAAAGGCCTTCAGAGCCTCATTGTAATAATCTTCTTGCAAATGTGAGTAGCCGTCACATCTCTTCTCAGAGATAAGCTACCACCATTCCAACGAGTCTTTCACTCTGTATTTTTACAGTCTTTGTACATTTTCGCTCATTAATAGAAATTGTATTATTGTATCTTTGTGTTTTTGGTTGCATATCTGATACATTTCTATTATATTATTGGATATCTGTGATATCTCTGTACATTTCTTTATTATATCTCCGCTCTCATTTCGTTTCGAAAATAATCCGGATCAGTGGTATCAGAGCAGGCTGCTCTTGATCATTTTTTTCAGTGCATCTCCTCGACAAGGTCCGAGTATAGCAAGTTGGGTCTCGACTTGTCTCTCTTGAAGACAATCACTCTCGCACACCCAAGAAATCCTCATTGGTGTAAGAAAAGAAAAACGACGGAGCAAACGATCCTATCAATCTGTTGCTTGAGAAATCTCTCACACAACAGAGGGACGAAATGATGGAGAATTTTTCCCACATCCTTCAATGCTTGCTAATAGCAGTAGGCACATCTTCATCAAGTGGCCACTTTGGAGGCACCTTGCCTTTCAAGGTACAAGTTAATTTTGATATTCCTTTATTTGAAGGACACATAGATGCAAAAGCCCTAGAAAAATCGTTAACTCTGCTAGAAGGTTATTTCTCTGTTCACAATTTTTCCGACAGAGAAAATATCACCTTCACACTCCTTAAAGCTCTCCCTCATGTCAAACATTGGTGGGAAACTTACTGGGAGCAAAGTTCCACAGAGGAGTCTGGAATATATGGGGCCGAGCCCACTTGGGAATTTTTTGTGGATGCGATAAAGGAACAATATTACCCTGTTGGCAACTTTGAGGACCAATACATGAGATGGACCACACTACGGCAAGAGAGGTGCCAAGTAGTTCCATAGTTAACCAATGCATTCCATACTTTGCACACCAATATGGGTATCTAAGACTCCGAATGACATTTGGTTTTGAAATACCGTGGGGCTCTACACAGATACATCCAAACTGAAATGGATTTTCTGGACATCTCATCACTCAGTGTTGCCTATCAATATGCTATTAAAATCGAGAAAAAATTTAAGCACCAGAAAAAACGGCAGTTCGGGTCTGAAAATCCGCAACAACCAAAGTATGACAAAGATGTCCCTAACAAACAGTCTCCTGAAAACCAATCCAAGCCACAAGAAAAGTAGGGTCACAGGAAGACAAAGAAGGACACCGAAAAATGGTGTGATTTCCACAAAAGCCCCTTGCACAACACCGATGAATGTCGCTCAAAATAGTCATTGGTGGCCAAGATCAAATACAAGGAGTTGAACCCTGATTCAGAATCTAATTCTCAAAATAATGGTAAAGGAAATATCATTGACACAAACCCCACTGCTATTTTCGCAACCACAACAATTCAACCAGAAGAACCAATAGATCCTGAAGAGGGGGAGCGCCTTTTTCATTCATAGATGTGGGTGAAGGGGATCCTGCTGCATTTTATTGTTGATAGTGGAATCCATAAGAACCTCATATCAGCAGAGGTCGTCAAACAGTTGGTATTGTCAACAACACCACACCCGCAGCCATACAACATTGGGTGGCTTCGCCAAGGACGAGATCTCTATGTCAGCCAATAGTGCAGATTTTCATACAGCATCCAACCCTTCAAGGATGAGGTATTATGTGATGTTTCCCCACTGGATGTCTGTGATGTTCTCTTGGGCTAGCCATATATGTGGAGATGCCATGCTGTTTATGAGTCTCGACCCTGCAGTGTCACTGTTTCTCTAGGGGGTCATCTCTATAGAATACCAGAGGTATTTCCGACTATTGTTCCACCTAAATAGTGCCGCAAGTTAGTATCTCATACTATAAAATTTAGCTTCTTCACAATTTGTTCAAAAGGGGAATAAAAGGACACTGCAACCACTACAGCCTCGCCCCAGGCACCTTCTATCCAACAAAAGCATGTCGACAAGGTTGCAGCAAAGCACAAATATTCCTTTTGCACACCATCCTATCATGTATCTCAACTTGTTGAACATCCTCAGCCTCAACAGGTTCATGACAGACTTCCACAAACTGAGCAGCACGACGTCTCCAACAAGGCAAGCAACTCACCAAGATGCAGATTCAACAAACGCTTTTCCCTCTCCCCCGGGAACTCAAGACAATGGAGACCATTGCTTCCTAAGGAGGGAGGATTTATCTAGGTGGATATCGATGGCCACCCACCTTTTCCAACTGGCTCAAAACAATTTTCTAGCAATTTTGGTAATTTACTATTTTTAGCAATTTTTAACTTTTGGGGCCATTTTGAGGGCCTAAATGAAGGTTTTTCGGGATCGATATTCCCAATGATAGTTGATGGAATTATTTAGTCCCAAAAATGAATCTCCTTGATGATACCTTTCCAACGGGCTATCATACACCTAAAACGAAGATCGTATGCAAAAGTTACGACCCCGGGAAGTTAATGTACTAACTTACCCAAACGGGGCCCACATGACTTTTGGCACTTCATCTCCTAGGGTTAGGGTTTTTGATGTCTAGGGTTTTTGGCATTCTCGTTTATTGTAAAAAGGCCTTCAGAGCCTCATTGTAATCATCTTCTTGTGAATGCGAGTAGCCATCACATCTCTTCTCAGAGATAAGTTGCCACCATTCCAACGAGTCTTTCACTCTATATTTTTACAGTCTTTGTACATTTTTGCTCATTAATAGAAATTGTATTACTGTATCTATGTGTTTACGGTGGCATCTCTGATACATTTATGTTATATTATTGGATATCTATGATATCTTTTTTCATTTCTTTATTATATATCCCCTCTCATTTCATGCCAAAAATAATCTGGATCAACTATTCCTCTCTATCACTATATGTTTAACCGTGTTTCATTTCAACTTGGCTATTAATCAAGTTTGAGACATGGAATTTCTCTTAGTAGTGAGATCATTTAAATTCAAGAGGGACTCAGTGGGGAGGGATCAATTCATGTTCATTTTTTGTGGCAATGGTGAACTATTCTCCTTGCTATCTATTACATACCCAAACTTTGTTATTTTTGTTTGCTCGTAGTTAAGGTTTAGCTAGTTGCATCTTGCATTTTCTGCATTTTATTCTCTACATCCACTTCATACTCATTTGTATTTCTACACTTTGCATTTTTAGTTAGATTATAGAGCATATTAGAACATCACACCTTGCATACAATAGTGGGGACATAACTAGAGGGTTTTCCATTTTCAACATAGGAAGGTCTAATTGGGCCCTTTCGCTAGGTAAGTTTGTGAAGTTAACGTGAATCATTTACTTGTGTCAAGACATATCTATCCTAAAATTCAAGTTTGATAAATAGGGAAACACGTCAGTGATGTGTTAGGAATCAGATTACTTAAAACAATATAATAAATAAAAAATATCACAACGCTATTATGATAATATGAAAAATAATGAATGTAAATATTATTGAGCTGCCACTTTGAGGATGAAAACCTTCCAATTATAATAGAGAAATAAACAACACAAGGAGAGTACCTATGAGTCATCCTACTCCATATATGAGAATAATTAGGGTTGGGTATTCCTAAATTGCCCCTTGATCCTAAAGAGGAATCCCTAAGTGGAAGAATGATAAATGAGGAGGGTAGAAGATGTACTATTAGGGCAACAATGAAGAAAATAAAATCAATAAGGGTTAGGTACATAACATAGTACCTCGCTTCAAAATTATTTGGCCTCAAATCTTGGTAGTTGAGGGTGTTGTTGCATGAAGTACTCATCTTCCCACTTGGATTCTTTTGGAGGCATCTTCTTCCACTTGATGAGGTACTTTGTGATCGGTTTTTTCTAGAGATGACTAGTGAAACAATCAACAACTAATTCAAGTTTTAGAATAAAAGTATCATCATCATCCAATTTTAGAAGTTCATTTTACATACAAATGTTCTAGTTTACTTGTTGCATCATCTTGTTCTAAGTCAATTGAACATTATTCCTAGTTATTTGTATCATCTCTAATTTTGTCAAAGATGAGAATTAAATACCTCAACCTTGGAATAACCCTATGCTATCTCTTAGACTTGCACTCAAATATATTCAAATTTCCAAAACCAAGTGCAACTCTAAAGTCACTTAGGAATGCTTCTCATTGTCACCACCACAACTCTTCCTCTCACTATGTCTGCAAGTTGAAGCAAGCTCCAAGAGATTGGTATGGAAGGATTGATAGTTTTCTGATGAGCTTGGGATTTACCAAGAGTAAAGATGATACCAACCTTTACTTCAATATTAAGAATGATGGACCAATTATATTGCTACTATATGTGAATGACTTATTCTTGATAGATGAAGAAAATCTCATCACAAATTGTAAGAAGAAGCTTTCCACTGAATTTGAAATGAAGGACTTAGGCCTGATGCAGTATTTCTTAGGTCTTGAAGTATGGAAGATCCCAGAAGAGATTTTACTTAATCAAGGAAAGTATGTTGTGGAAATTATGAAGAGATTCGACATGATGGACTGTAGATCCATGCCCACTCCTATTGATATGAACTTGAAGTTATTGGTTGATACTTCATCATAGTTAGTTGATGATACTTTATACAGCAAATTATTAGTTCATTGATGTATCTGATGAATACTAGGCCAGATATATGCTCTGTTGTGAACACCTTGAGTCAGTATCTGGTGGAGCCCAAACGTTTTCACCTTGTCGCTACAAATCATGTGATGGGATACCTTAAGGGTACGTTGGATTGTGGTCTTTGTTATACCAGAGATCATGACTTCAGACTGTATGGTTATATTGATTCAGATTGGCTTGGAAGTGCTTTAGACAGAAAGAGTGCTTCAGGATGATGTTTCAGTTTGGGGTCAACCATGACTTCATGGAAAATCAAGAAGAAGTCCACTATTGCTCCCAGTACTAAAGAAGCAAATTACATTGCAGCATGCTCTATCAGTTGTGAAGCCATATGGATTCAGAAGTTGTTGACAGGTCTAATTTTACCTAGAGATGGATGCTACCATGATCTTTTATGATAACTAGAGTTGCATAGATATTACAAAGAACCCAGTGTTTCACGATAAAATGAAACACATTGAGATCTGGTACCACTACATTCGTGACATGGTACAGAAGGGGGATGTAAAGCTCCAATATGTTGGCACAGATGAGAAGGTTGCAGATGCATTAACTAAGCCTTTGTCTCATGTAAAGTTTGAGTACTTCTCATACAAGCTTGGTGTAGTTCGAAAGGACCCCCCTCAAAAGGGGAGTGATGTTGATGATACTATGGTGTCCTGACCAACAATGAGTAGCTCAGTTAGGATTTTATATCTTAGGGAATTTATCATCCCTGGACATATCCTGAAGGTCCGGTAAGGACGGTTTGTTAGAGTACCTGTGCATGTATATGCTAGTTGTGGTCAATAGTGGTAGCTCAGTTAGGATTTTATATACTATGGAATATTATGATTCCTAGGTATATCCCGAAGGTCCATTAAGGATGGTATGTCATAGTACCACGTGGTATCTCAGTTAGGATTTTACATCCTAGGGAATCTTATGATTCCTAGACAGATCTCGAAGGTCTAGTAAGGACAGTTTGTCAAAGTACCACAAATGTTGTTGTTGATGCACCTGCCTCATTCTGTTGCCATTGATGTTGATGTTCCAGATTCATGCTAATGATGTTGAATATGATGTTACTAAAGCTCTATGTTATTTTTTCCATTGTTGTTGTTGTTGTTCCAGCTTCGTGTTGTTGATGTTGATGTTCCAACTTCATGTTGTTGATGATGATGATGTTACTCCAGCTCTGTGCTACAGATGATGATGATGCTCAGTTTCTACTAATGTTGATGATGAGAATTTTTTTTTGATGACCTATAGATATGACCAACAATGTTCCTAATTCTGATGATGATGTCCCCTCCTCTTGATGATATATTGAGACCAGTCAGTTGTTATTAATGTTTCAAGTAGAATACCCTTCTTGTTAAGGGGGAGTGTTGAAATATTGTAACTTCGATGAATATTCTACCTGAGAGAGAGTTGAATAATATTATTATATTATATTTAATTAGGCCCTATTGTGCCTTAGTAAAATTCGACCGTATTGTGCCTTGATAGTTAATTATAGGCTAGTCAGACGACTATTTATAAGAGAGGCCAATGTCTCATTTAGATACACTCACCAACCAGCTTTGCAATGTGCAAGTCTTGGGGGCGAAACTTCTGCAACTGGGGGTGACATCAAGGAGGATTTTTGGTCTATCTCTTGGTATTTCTTGGTTAATTGGTGCACTACTCTTCCTAGTGAAGGAGTAGAGGAGGATATTTTGTTCGGTCTTTGGTCTATCTATATTGAGGAAGTTTTTTTGGGTTTTCTCCCCCATGAGGGTTTCCCAGGATAATCTGTGTGTCTTTATTGTTTCCGTGATTGCCTTGCTTTGAGTGATATTATTTATGTAGCTAATGTGCTAAATGATTGTAATAATAAAGAAGAACCATAATTGCTAGTTGTATAATTAAAACTTCAACACCTATGATGGTTAGACCGTTGAAACAAAATAGAGAATAACATTAGGATATTAGATCCTCATGGTGGGCCTTAACTTTTTCTTGCTAAGAAAATAATAATGTGAATTATATAAGAACCCTACTCAATTAGAGTGGGAGGGGGGAGGAGAAAATTATCATTGTAATATAAATTCTATTTTCTAGTAATACATTTGTTGTGTTGTTTCTTGTGTATTTCCTATGTGTTAATTAATATATGAAGTTCATCGTGTGATTGAAGGATTCCATTGGTACCCCATCTAGGGAGATAGGCCCCCCTACTTAGTCAGGTATTATTGTACTATTGTACTGTAGCATGGGTTTGATTTATGTAGTGATTGATTTCCATATTTCTTATGTGTTTTGTTACTATTTACATGTTGTAACATTAAGGGAAAATACTTTGTTTTAGTAGATAAAAACTTTCCATTATGTCTGTCTGTTTCATTTCATGGTTTAATATTATGTAATCCCAACACTCAATAGAAATTTATGTTAACTTCATGAATATATCTTTCAGTGTCATTTACAATATTGAAAGGAGGAAAGTATTTCTTGGCATAGTCACCATTTAGAACTAGTAATCGTCTGAGTGTGTTTATTTTCTATAATTTGATCAGATTTCAATTCATGCCATTTGAATTGCATTCAGACTAGGGTTACAACACTAAGTTCTTCCAGGCTAGCTGAATCATATTAGTTGCAATTTAAATTACGTTCAATCGGGGTTACAACACTATGTGCTTCTAGGCTGGTTGAAATATATTAGCTTTATTTTCCTTCTTGCACATTTCCACTCAGCTGGGGGTTACCAACACTAAGTGCTTCTAGGCTCAACTGAGATAGTTAAGTCTGTTAAATATTTTTCTATCCTATTGTGCTTAGAATTGGTGACTTTGTTAGATATATCTTCAAAACTTTCATCTTATCATTTTCTCCTTCTACAACTTGACAACCAGAACAATGTTTGAATGATTTTCCTTGGCATATACAATGCATGACATTTCACAAGTTCCACACGAATCCTGGAGTGATAATTAAATGAAAATTCTTTTTAACTATACTTCTAAGAAATTATAAAGGTAATTAAAAATCATATCACTTTTGGTGTCATTGTCGAGGAACTGTCAATAATGCAACTTCTTTCTTTCCTATCTCTAGAAGCATATTTATCTAGTTGTATTTATTTGTATCTGTGTGATTTTTTTTGGTGCCTTCTTTTCAACTTGCTTTTGGAGTTGGTATGTTTTTTTTCAACATGTGTGTTATTTCCATTTAACGATAGGATTTTTTTCAAAATCTCATGAAAAAAATAGAGACATGAAAGTTCAATTCAATATTTTTTCAAAAAAAACCCCACAAACTAACATTGCAGGGAAAAAAAACTCAACGAGAGGATCCAACCATCCTAGCTACTTGATGCAAAAAACCAGCTCTTTGGATAAAATAAATCCTAAGCCCCCTTTGCAGAATCACCACATCCAACCTAGGTCACATCTTTAGTACAAAAAAAAATATTATTTCCTGACGACTCTCTAATGGATGAAAAACTGAGCCATGATTTTGAAGCACCCAATGACCCAGTTAGTATTATAGAGTTCCCAGAGTAGGAGGAAAATTTCCTATGGTTTGTAAGAGAAATGGTTAAAGAAACAATCCAAGATGTGAACTTGGAAGTTGTCACATTCATCTTGCCAATCCAAAATATAGATTGGGTGACTCAAATGAAGAATACTTCACACTCCGCTTTGCCAAAATTTCATGGTTTGGTTACCAAGGACCTAGACACATTTTTGTTTGAATTTTATGTCCTATGTAGGAGTTACGATCACATTTCTAATGCTCATAAGTTGAATCTCTTTCTGACAACCCTTAAGAATGTTTCCCTCTAATGGTTCATAGGAATCGATGGGAACCGCATCACTATATGGGCATATATGATCAATATGTTCCTCAAACAATACCATGACTACTGTAAGGATAATGATAGATGAAAATAAGTGTTTAAAATGACTCAAAAGGAGGATTAGAGCATGGAATACTTCATGGAACACTTCAAATACAATTTAAAATGGTCAAGATAAAGCCAATTAGATCTAGAGAGTCCCAAATGAATGTTGCTAGTAAGAGGGTTTAGAGGTGACTACATTTATATATTGAACTTGATGGGAAGTGATGATATATACTAGTATCCTTATGAAGTTATCTGAGAACCATGTCAAAGGTACTCTAGAGGGACTTCATGATAGGGAAAAGGGCCAAAGGACACATTGAGAAGGATTAATAAGACATATAGTGGGGGATCACTCTAGCCAAAATTGGGAATATACTAGAGGATTTCAAAATAGATATACCCAATTCCTTAAGCTCCGAGTTAGATACTTTACAATTGAAAAAGAAATAGGAGGAAGAAGTGGCCTTAGCTACTTTTTCCCCGAAATGTAGAAAAAGGCATCCATTGAAGGAGTGTCCACTCAACCAAATTGAAATGTGTGGGATCTATGAAGAAGAACACTCCACTAGCATGTCCCCCTCCTTAACCGGTTTAAAACTAGTCTATTAGGAAGCAAGTGGGGAGGTCGATCAATTATTTCTTATCACACAAAAATGACTGTGACAATCCCCCAACCTCCACCATAACTCCAAAAACGTATCCAACCTCCTCCTCAACTACAACTCCCTACACAACCTATCCCTAACCCTAATAACAAACCATCACAACAAGCATATGCTATTGGATTCCCATTTTTCCCTACTTACTCTATCTCTTCCCTAGAATGTCAAGATATACACTTAAGATCTGGGAAAACCATAAATCAGTGAGCCTCACTAGTAATTGTAGAAGAATAATAGGAAGAAGCTCCAATTGAAAATCCTTCAACCAAACAACCCCCTAATTTGAACTTAGATCAAAACAAGAAGGAGTTGCAAATCCCATCTTTTTCAGAGAGACTAAATATCAACAACCCTCCTCTTGAACTGGAATTTGATTTCCCGGTGGAACTCAAGAATCTGTGTGTATGAATACCTCTCTTCCAGGCTATCAAAGACATCCCAATATACTCAAATTATGTTAGGGATTTATACCTATGAAGACCAGGTAGAAAAAGGAAATATCCCCAAATGGTGCATGTGATAGGAAAATTGGTAGCCTTAATGCTCAATGGAGTTTCCACAACTAAATACTCAGACCCTGGAAGTCCCATAGTTAATGTTCATATCAAAAAGACCACCATATCTAATACTTTAATTGACCTGGGGGTTGCCATCAATGTCATGACTCAAGAAACCATGAGAACCTTAGGGTTGACATGCCTTAGATAAACCCCAATGGTGTTATAACTAGAAAACTAATCCACTATAAAACTAGATGGAATCCTAGAAGATGTAGTAATATCGGTGGACATGTGGGAGTACCCCACTGATTTTATGGTCCTACAACCCATGACTTATTTGGGTGGATAACCCCTAATTTTGGGATGGTCATGGATGGAAACTGATGACTCTTATATAGGCCATAGATCAGGAAGCATGACAATTTCTCATGGAATTTCAGTAAAGAAACTCTCTTTGTGTTGGGCCCTTCATTTTTTATTAAAAGAAGTTGCGTAAGCAATACTATAGTACCAATTTTGCTTAGCAAGTTGCGCAAGCCACAAAGGAGCTGGATAACAGAGCAAGGGGGGAAACATAAAGTGGTTAGAGAGACAGCGCAACACCAGGAAGGCAAAAGTATCTACAACAGAACAAGAACAAGAAAGTAGGTGAAGTCTCAAGCCAAAAAATCCCAATTAGCTTATATATACACGAGATGTATATGATTTTAAAGGGTTGGTGTAGTCGGGATTATCATTCACTCCATTTAGGTTTTGTGATTGTAATTAATATCCATTTTGGGAAAAGGTAGATAGAGCTATGAAGAATGAGTTCGAAGCCAGAAAGATTGTAACAGAGTAATGATTGTATTTGTTGGATTGTATCTGAGAAACTCTTGTGATGATAATATATGGAAGAACCTAAAATTTTAAAATATTCTATGTAATTCTCTGTCTATGTCTATGAATTGTCGTTTTACTTTACTTCTGTAAGTATGATAAGATCAATATGTTATAGTTGTTTACAAATGATGTTGCAACTCTATTGTCTTTACTATTAGTTATGAATGGGTCCAAATCTTCTCTTTGTTAGTTCATCTTGCGCAAGACTATGGTGAATCTTGAAGATTCTAGAGATATACCTAAGTATTCTCCTTTCCCTTCCATATCTTCTTGTCTTGGTTGTGCTTCGAGTGAGAATTGTTCTCTTCGAAGAAGATGAAAATGCCAATGCTCTAGACTACTCGGTACCTTTTGTTGGTAACTTAAGAAGGACCCTGGTCTGATCAAATTTGTGCCAACAAAATGGTTTCATTGCCAGGACCTGTGTTAAAAGGGAACCTGTAGGGAGAATGTTTCCATGTATTCACCGATCCGATATTCACCAGTGGTGGGAGAAAAATTGTGACGCCTTCATATGGAAAGAAATAGAGCTGTGAGGAGAATCTGTGAAAGATAGACGAGAGTTGTATTTTACTCAGAAATATCGAGTGACCAGTACAAGATATTTTGGGTTAAGTTTCGGGAAGAAATTTTCCACTGGATAGATAGGCTCCAAGAAATGATGGAGTTCCAAGAACGAGTCAAGAAAACCTCTGCTTGGGATACAGAAAAGATTGCAACACTTCATCGACTGGATCATCCGGTAACACAAGCGATCAATTTCTGGGTTAATACAACATTAGAAGGATACATTATTGAATTTGTAGCTGAGAATCACCAATCGTTTTCATGGGCAGAAGCAGATTTCAAGAAAGATGCAAGGGGAAGACTATTGAGAGAAATCCCTCTGTGGATTGAGTTTTTCTTGATGGAGGAGGGGATGTTGACTATGTCCCTGACTGATATGGTAGCCTAAACACCCTCACTTGGGGTGGGGTGATTTTGGGGTGGAATCATGGCCTAAGAGAGGGGAGAGGGTTATTTGAAAAACAAGGGAGAAGCAAGAAATGGACTCAAGGGACGAGTGAACCTTGAAAAGAGCCACCATAGATGAGAAGTGGTGGCGCGGTAAGATAAAGAAAGAAGTGAAACAGTCTGAGAAGTTGCGGAAAGAATTTAAACCAGGAGAAGTCGAGGAAGGACAGAAGGAAGAATTGTGAAAGATGAGAAGACAGGAAAGACTAACTAGTCAAAGATCAAGTGAGATAGAAGTGCAGAGAGAAGGAAGTCCCCAAGAGGGTGGACAAGAAGAAGAAGGTGTAGAAGCATGGGAAAAGGAAGCCGACATGGATGTTGTAGAAGAAAGAGAAGATTCAGCCATGATACTAGGAAAGATCGAGAATCCAGCTGAAGGGACCTCTCCATAGGATGAGAACGAGACCCCCCAGATCAAATAAACCCGACCCAAATCCAGTGGCACCAGTCCCGAATCACCCATACCCCAAGTATCATATATACAAGTGGTAAATTCTATACTACCTTCTTATGCTATTCCTATTTCATTACAGTTGGTTAGTCAGTCACAACCGGTAAATGCGAATATTGGGAGTATATTGGGATCCCCTGGTAGATCACAACCAAGACCATTAGGTTTTATATTGATAGGAACAATAAGATTAGCAATGGCTAGTAATGTGGGAGGTTCAATTGTCTGATACCCGGAATTATGGGGTAAGGGATACGAGAATGTTGAGCAACATTGGTTCCTATGCAAAACAATATGGAGGTCCAAAGAGACTCTAGATGAAAATAATTTGGTCGACTTATAGACTACCATGAGCAGTCGTGCTCTCAAATGGTACATGAAGGCTATTGGTCTAAGAGTGCCAGGAGCACAAGGAAAAGCATTCACACTTGGCCAAGTATGGATAAAATTCATAGCAGAGTTTAAGCTACCTGAGTTAGAACAACAAGCTCTGTCAGATTTGCGTGAAATTTAGCAAAGAGAAGGTGAATCAGCCTGGGAATATAGTCATAAGTTTAAATATGATATAGGGAGGCTAGTGCATCCAATTCAAGAGGATAATCAAAGAGAATGGTATATTCAAGGGTTTCTACCTCTGACACGGATTCTGTTAACGCAACAACAGATAGATACTTTGGTAGATGCCTTGGAACAATGAATGAATATTGAATCCATGGCAGGATATCCGAGGAGTCTGAGAGTGACCAGACCCCCAACAGATGAAAATTTGATGCAACTACAAGGACAAATATCGACAATGACAAAGAATATTCAAGAATTGATGATACCCAGACCAGGACGATCACAAGTCTGGTGTACCGGATGTTACACAGAGGGACATCTGGTGAACAAATTTCCATGTATGAGAGGAATGGGACCCCCTCAGAATCCAATGGTACCCTCAACAGGTTCCATGCTAGGAGTTGTGCAAGTATCTATGAATTTACCATTCCATGCCCCAACCCTGTATCATGCTTTTCTAGGTAATGAACCATCACCGACAGTTGAGTATTGCGAGATTTGTCGAACTCATGGGCATGGTCCAAGACAGTGCCCCATTATTCATAAGTATTCAACAATACTAAATACTGTACATTGTGAGTTATGCACATCTACCACGCATGCTACCAATCAATGTAGAGCGTTGGATGCACTTGCAGATAGACTGGATAGAACATCATTCGGGGTGAATGAAACCCCTCAGGGACTGAGAAGAGGTCGAGGAGGTGGAGCTTGAGGAGACTTTAGAGGAGGAAGAACCGGGGGAAGAGGACCAAGTAGATGCTACAATTTTGATGAGAAAGTTCACATGGCTAGGGATTGTCCTCATCCAAGCCAGCCATGGTGCTCTCACTGCAGAACCAATGGGCATGCAACAGAAGACTGCCTAGAGATAATTGTGAAATTGGAAGATCGAGTGCGTCAATGAGGAACTAATCTTATAATCTCAGAGATAAAGAGATTCATCAAAGGAAAACTACCCAACATTAACATCGTTACTCAAGGAGGAGCAAAGACTGACATAGATGCTGATAATCTGCCTCAGATCCAGAAAGCAGTGCATAAGGAGGACATGTATGACCCTCTGAAACATAAGCTATTATTTAAAAATGCAATAGAAGTATTCAAGAGTATACCTACCCCGTAGATGGAATAAAACCCCCCTCAACCTATCGTTTATCCTAAGATTGTGCAATTCCCTGTTTCACCCCCTATACCCCAAAACTCCATAGTCCTGATGAGACAACTGAGTAGTCACAAAATGTAGTTGAACTTTGGTTTCAGTTATTTTCTGATATTCTTGGGAATGACCAACTGACAAAAAAGTTGCACAATGCCCTGTACCTAGTCCTAGGAACTGGAGAATCTCCAAAAACTAGAATAAGGACCAATCTTCCTTAGAAGAATACTCAGAGAGTGCAAAGAAGGAAAATATGATCTCAGAAAGAGTTTAGATTAGCAGCCCAGCTAGACGAGTTTGATATTGAAGATGTTATGTTAGATCTAGGATCTGATGTTAACATACTGCCTAAAAAGACTTGGGAATTAGGAAAACACCAGTTGACATATTGTTGTGAGTGGGAAATCCCCCTACAGACTAGCATTTAGGGTTATATTATGCATGTAGATACAACCAAAAGAAACCTACTTTCTACCATCATCCCAGACCTAATCCCTATTTATTTTAAGTAAATACATGGTTAGACGAACATACCTTGTTTCGGGCATTCAATGTCGATCCTTCTTCATGCTTGATCACTTGTTGATAGAAGCTCTCCTCCCAAGGCTGACCTACAATCACACAAAACAAGTAACAAAATCTACATGCATTTGACCTACATATTAATGGGTTAGAGATTCAAACATATATTCAATAAACTATGAAGAATTCATATAGTGGGACGGGAAAATCATTTATTTATTAATTTTAATGAATCAACTTACAATGTCGAGATCGGCCACCACTCCACAAACCTGAGCCTAGGCTCCACTTCAAATGTCCTCCAACTTATTTGCTCTGTATCTCTCCTTGCACAAGGATGGCTAAAGGGTTGGGACAATGGTAATGTGTAATTGGGTATAGTTTTTTTTCTATCATTCTCCTCTTCCAAATGGGACCCCTACCCCTTCTTTTATAGGCTAGAAGGAGCTAGGTATTTGGTCAAACCTTCGACCATGCATGGCCGAAAGGTTTAGTTAACTCACCCAAAGCTATGTGTTCTGTTGGCAACTTTTCTTTTTTCATGATTTTGTAGGTACACGCGGGCTATTTTAGGTCATCTAGCATGTACACACGTACAGTAATGGAGTAGGGCGCATGGGCCTTTATAAAAGAGGTTTTTTAAAGAGTTTTTTAGCAATGTTTTGGAAAAGAAGGAATCTGAGATGACCTGATGCCAGGTAAGAATGTCTGATGTAAATTAGGGTGATAACATATGCCCCCTAATGTGTGAGGTCAGAAGAGCATCTGATGGCCAAAATACATTAACAATATTCACCGATGTGCCGAACAATTGAGCCCAGGGACCAGGAATCGGAAGGCGTCATCTGCAAAATAACAATTGTCTCACCGAGGTGGGCATACCCATTCTCGGGATAAAATAGAATCATGGCTACCAATCAAATACACTGTAGATCCATGTCATATAACTATATAAAGAGTAACTGTGAACAATACATAGCAAAGCTACATCTCGAAATCAAAAAGATATACATATAGAGTATCCATCTTCTAGAAGCTGATACGACCTGATGGCTGGAGATGAGGTCTTCAGAGCTCGAGCAACAACTTCAAAATCTTCAAAACTCAAGTAGGAGTGTAATATGAGTGTACGACTACACTACCTAGAAGTCTTCGACAGCTCGTCGGTCATGGACTAAATAATCTTGATGATCAAACTGAAGGCATCATTGATTTTGAACAAGGATTTGATTGGAGATTCAGGATGGTAGGGTATGAGTGTAAGAGACAAACTGCAGAATGGCTGACTCAGGCTTGGTAAAAAAATTCCCTTGGAAAACAACACGAAAAATGATGAGACTCAGGCAACATGGCATTAACATAAGTTTACGAGGCAGGAGGCAACACAAACTCTCCATATGTTTGGAAGAATAACCAAATGGAGGAGGACACAACTCTATGTGGTGAGAACACCTTCCTAAGGTCATATTAAATCCCAGGGTTTGATGAACAAACAAACAGATGTGCTTTATCCAAGGGTGACTCATTATTCTACCAATAAAGAAAATACTTTTCCCTTCCTCTTTTTGGGGTATATTTGATTTTTTTTTGTCTTTTTTTCGATAATGTAGGAAAAAGAATAAAATAATGTTACGTTACAAAGGAGGATCGAGTGTCGCAAACGTACTAGTTCCAAGCGCACAAAACATAGGGATGCTCAGGGCAAAGGGACATATACAAGAAAAGGGCACTCGGGAAAAATCCTCCAGGGGCCAAGGGTGTCAAGACGCATAGGCAAAGTGCTACAGGGCTTTGCATATAAGGCATGCTTCAAATGGGTCAGTTGAGAGAAACATGGATCTGACATTAGGACAAAGACGTGGGTATGAAAATGCGATTAATAAAACAGACAATGGTAACATCCTTCGATGTAGTTTTAACAAGCCCAGAGAAGGTAAGCTTGGAGGTTTTTCATGTTTAGAGAGTCTGAAAAAACGTAAAAGGAGACTCCATTGGGGTACCTTTTTCGAAGGTAGTCGAGTTGATTCAAAAATAGGGTAAACTAGCATCGACAAGACGTCTATTCAAAATCATTTTAATGAGTGTGATAAAGACAAGATCACTCGACCATTTTTTCATTTTTGAGGAGTCTGAAAAAAGCTTAACTATGGACTCCATCAGGAATGTTCTTCTGGACCATTTTAACGAGTGTGAAAGAATAAGGTCACTCAACGATCTTTTCAATTTTAGGGAGTCTGAAAAGAGCTTAACTATGGACTCCGTGGGAGTTCCTTTTTCGTAAATATAGTTCCTCGGGCTCGAAAAAGGGTTAAAATTATACCTGAGAGTACTCTTCTAGAGAACAGAAGTTCCTTAGAGTATACCTTTGTTCGTACAGTTGATCGTCTGGACTGAAAAAGGGGTAAACTACCGTCGGACAGATGTGACTTCAAATTTCAGTTTAATGAGCGTGAAAAGCCACAAGATCGCTCGACAATATTTTCATGTTTAGAGGGTCTGAAAAGGGCTTAAAAGAAGACCCGTTATGTCTTTTGGGAGTCTCGAGGGCAATGCCAAGAGTGAAAAGGAATCATGAAAATGAGGCTCAAACTCATAATCAGGAAAAACAACAAGGACTCCTAAGCCTACAGTGATTAGAGACAGCATGGATACCATAACGCAACCAGGATCTACCTAGGGCATCCATGTTCCGGTAAGCTCTACCACCAACTTGCGACACTTCTAAAGCAACAATGACGGTTCTGTGTCGCAACCTGATGGGATCGATCCTATGGAAAAGGGATAAAGACAACGAGATACAAAAGTCAGGGTAGAAACCTAACCTACATGCTCAAGTTGATCCTCTGAGATTTTTCCACGAATCATCAAAAGTGTCCCAAAAATCCAAAAAATTGTCCCAATACCCGATCATACCCCTCCCATGCAACTCCTGAATCACTCTAAATGGTTTTTGGTTTAAATAAAATGATAAGCGAGGCAAAAAAGTGACAAAAAGAGGCCAAAAAATATATAAATAGAAGCTGGCAACTCATTATCACCATTGCTGATTTGGAAATTGACTCTGGGGCCAAAAAACCCCCTTTGACAAAAGTGGTGATTCTGGGAGCTACAATGGACAAAACGACCTTCTTTCTGGACCAAGTAAGTACAAACTCTCCTATCTTGCAATTTAAATCTTTACTTTTGTTTTGGGTTCCATGTTTTGTGGGGGCGTCAACCTTTAAAAGGTCGGCCCTAGGTCCATGTAGGTTGTCTGAGGATAGGCCGCATGTACATTCGGGCAGAGTAAAAGTTGCACGCGTGTACACGCGATTGTCATAATTACAACACGCGTGGACCCCCCTTAATGAATAAAAAATGTTAAAAGGCAAGGGCTAACCATCCTGAACTTTGGTGTTTTGCAGGATGTATGTTTACTGGAGAGAAAGAGAGCATGAGGAAGATAGTGAGTTAGTTAGGGAAGACCCCAATGTTGTGGCGGTATTGATGCAATATGGGTTGCTAAATTTTTTTCTATTTCCTTTTATGCAGGCACAATCGAGGCTATTGAATGCCTTGGTTGATTAATAGCATCCGGATGCAGAGGCTTTCATGTTAGAGGGGCAGTCACTGGTGCCCACCACTGAGAACATATATTTTTTGACTAGCCTCTCAAGGAGAGGGGAACTAGTCAACTTTCAAACTTTTCCTTCGAGGCCGCATAACATAGCTGAATTGATAGGCCTTTACTATGAGGCTGGGACAGACCAATCAAGCTCACAGGTGGCCATAAGCAATATTACTGACTTATCATTGCAGGCGATTGTGTTGCTTATCAGGCGGATGACTGGTTCTGCGGCTCTACATTAGGCATCTCGTGCACAGATGAACTATGCAGTCCAGTGCTTGAATACACACATATTTGAATGGATCACCACATTGCTTGAGTGTATGAAGAGATAGTTGATAGATTGTCGATTGCAGACACAGAGGAACTTCAGGTTCGGGACAATTCTATGCTCTTTCTTCTTTGAGAGAGTTCCGAGCTTTAGTCCTTGAGTAGTGGTACGAGGGCATTAGGCCTCTCTTCCTACTATGTGTAGATGGGAAGTATTGCTACAACGATAGGGTGGTGGAAGGACTAATGAGTCCTTTGATGATGATTTCTTCACCTGGCTATTGCGACAGATCCCAGTTATCAAGGATTACCCGTATGTTGGGATTGATTTTTTGAGGGATCCTGAGATACCAGTACCTCTTGGTGAGGAGCGAGGAGAGATGGGTAGGTCTCCATCATTGTTTGTTTTTTTTGTTAAACATATGTAATTTTTATGTTGTTTTTGTTATATATCATTTTTTTTGTTATACTAGAGTATTTGACGGATATGCGTTTGTTGTGTGCAGATGTGGGACCAATGAGACCTACTGACTATGCGAGGAATAGGCGTCGTCCTCGGCCAGGGGCTACACCTGCCACCATAGGGGGACTAGTAGTAGCAGGAGATCTTCCAGTCATGGAGGTTGAGAGGGTGTTGAGACGAGTCGAGAGGAAATTTACTGTGCTCACTCACACAGTCCCTATGACAGAGATTGAGGATTTGCCACCATCCATGCAGCCTCATGTAGTGGGGGCACCATGGATGTGGGTCTGATTATTTCAACGTTTAGCAAACGTTGTGGATCAGTACAATAGGGCCCACAGGCCTTGATCTTAGTTAGACTTTTCATGTGCCATGAGCACTACTTGTATATATTTTTTGAGGGCATAAGCCCTGTGACTCGTTATTGGTCATATTTTTGAGGCGCTTGCGTCCATCTGTGTACTCTAGTTACTTACAATATTATATATGGATTTTTATGTCTTTTTGTGTCTTATGGATCATTTGTGCAAAAAATGTATTTACATGTTTATGTGAATGTCCTTTCATATGTGAAAAAGATGCCAATCTAAAATTTGATTAGCTAGAGTATCTGTAACTTGGTTTAATCTCCTAGGAACATGAAAATATGTAATATAATCAAAGTTTCGTTCTAAGAGATATACCCTAAGGAATCGTCGGTGTAAAGTCAGATCATGAACCCAGTAGATTCTATTTAACTGAGACACAACCAGCTGAGCATCGAGATAGACCTAGAGATGAGAGATACCAAATGACAAGGCATCACGAAGCAACTCAATAATTGCACTATACTCGGCGACATTATTTGTGGTGTCACCTAAGCATGTACCCCCGGAAGATAATAACTGGCCTTGAGGTGTAAATATTACCCAAGCTGTGGAGGAAAGCCTCCGCATCTGTTGGCTAGCACCATATACATACCCAATGAACATCTTGGATTCACTTGACATCTTCCACAGTGACAAAAGATAACATCAATGACACATCCATAACACTAAAAGAAACTAGAAAGTAATAGTACAAAGACTATACATATGTTACAAAAATTTACCCATGGTGACCTGCCTATGAGTAATATTGCTTGAGGTAGAACCCATTTCTCAGCTTTTCCAAAGAATTCCCTTCAAAGTCAAGTAGACGATAAGCGCCCTTCTTTAAAACCTCTTTTATGATGAAAGGTCCGAACCACATGGGATTGAATTTTCCTACCCCCAGGGGGTCCTTATCTTGGTCATAGACCAGGACAAGGTTGCCTTCAGATAAAATCTGAGGATGAATGGACCTATCATACTGACACTTGACTTTATGTTTGTGAGCCTCGTTGGCCAGGGCTGCATCAAAATGCTACTCATTGAGATTCTCAAGGAACACTAACCGTTCTTCAAGTGGAGAAGTGTCTGGAAATAATTGTACTGCCAACTTTAGGGACGGGATCTGACATTCGATAGGCAAGACTGCTTCCAACCCGTATACGAGTTGAAAAGGTGAGAAACTGGTTGCAGTCTTAACAAATGTTCGGCAGGCCCATAATGCCGAGTATAACATCAAATGCCAATTTGACTTGGCTGAGTTGATTGTTCGTTGTAGGATGGTCTTAAGAGATTTGTTTATAGCTTCCACCTGACCATTTTCTTAGGGGTAGTAGGGTGATGAATGTTCTTTCCGTAACCCAAGATTTGATGTTAACTCGGTCATCATATGGTTCTGAAAGTGACTGCCATGGTTAGTGATAATCTCCCTTGGGACGCCGAACCTTGCTATTATTTGGTTGAATAAAAAGAGAGCTGCAGTCTCTCCATCATCTTTAAACATTGGCATAGCTTCAACCCACTTTGTGAAGTAGTCTACAACTATGATGATATAGTGGTGCCCCTTGCTAAAGGAGGGTTGCATGTAGTATAATCAATCCCCCAATTGATGAAGGGACCAACTGTGATGACAGGAAACATGGGAGCAGGGTGTGCTCTCATATTCCAAGAGAAGATTTGGCACGGGTGGCACTTCTTGACTGATTCGATACAATCTTTGATTAGTGTTGGCAAGAAGTAACCTGCTCATAAAATATTTTGGGCTATTTCCAACCCAGACAAATGACCACCACATGCTCCGGTATGGCTATCGTTAAGAATGATAACTGCTTCCTCATGAGTGAGACATCGACGCAGGATGCAGTCTACCCCTCTCCGATACAACGTATCATTGAGTATGAGATAATTCTTAGCCTGATGGTGTATACGTCGACTCTCATCATGAAAAGAAGAGGTGGGGCACTTCAAAGTCTGGAGATAGATAATTATATCTCCGTACTAGGGATCTAAAGATGTGATAAAAAACATATCTCCCCTGATAGGCGATTCTTCAGGCAAAACGTCACCTGACTCGAACGAAAGTTTTGAAATAAGTTCTGCGAAGACCAGTGACTTTTTGGATTTCGCTGAAATGAAATCTAAGTCAAACTCCTGGAGGACGACTATCCATATACTGATCTTTCTTCCTATTACCCATCGTGTTAACATGTACTGGAATGGATTCACGATAGCAATGACGGTGGTGTTGCGAAATAGAACATAATGATAGAACCGTTGAACAGCATGGACTGCTGCCAATGCAATTTTTTCGATATGAGAATAATTGAGTTCCAGTCCTACGAGGCCTCAGAGGTAATAGATCACTTATTCTGAGAACAAGTCATTCTCCTGAACTAAAACCATGCCAATGGTTGACTCTTCTGCAACAAGGTATAATAAGAAATATTTGTTAAAGTTAGGTGTTCGGAGCAGAGGGGCAGTTGTGAGGGATTGTTTCAATGCTGTGAAAGAGTGTTGAGTGGCATCATCCCAATAAAAAGGAACGTCTTTATTCAGTAAGCGCATAAAGCCTTTGGTGATCTCGTCATAGTTGGCAATGAAGCACCTTAAAAAATTAACCTTGTCTTGTAGACTCTAAAGTTGAAGGATTTTGCATGGGGGAGGCAACTGAATTATTGCCTCAACCTTGAGAGGATCGACCATGATCCCTATTGTTGATACAATGAAACCTAACAAATTTCCTGATGTTACGCAAAAGCTGCACTTGTTTGGATTCAGGCGAATCCGAAAGTCGACAACGCTCAAAGATAAGGCAGAGGTGTGTGGGATGATTCACTCTCTTGGAATATCAGGATGCTAAATCATCTAAATAGGCCTTGACGATATGCTTGAGATCATAGAAATCAAAAGACATGGCCCGCTGAAAGGTCGCTCTAGCATTTTTGAGACCAAAAGGCATCTTACGATATGCGAATGTACCCCAAGGAAAAATGAATGTCGTTTTGTGCTGGTCTTCGGGTTTGATTTGTATTTGATTATATCCTAAAAAACTGTCCATGATAGAGAAGGCCTCACAACTGACACATTCATCAATGATCTAGTCGATGAATGGTGTGGGAAAATTATCTTTTGGACAGGTCATGTTCAAATCACGAAAGTCTGTACATACATGAATCATGCCTTGTTTTTTATTGACCGACGTAGGATTTGAGACCCATTGGGTCAAATGGATAGGATAGATAAAAGTGGCTTTTAGCAATTCCTCAACCTCAACCTTAATGGTTGTTTCTTTCCTAGGATTAACTGGACGAAGCTTCTGCCGAACAAGTTTGGCATCGGGATAAGTTGTGATTTCATGTTCGATTATTTTTGGATCGATGCCTGGCATTTTCTCGTAAGACCAGGCAAAAACGTTGTGGAATTCTTTAAAAAGATCTGTATAGATTTGAATCTCACTGGGGGAGCAGTCAGCTCCGACAAAAACATTCTCCACGACGCCAAGGTTTCGGGAGATATTGATCGGTATGGTTTCAACGATGGTTTCCATATTACCCTCAGCATAAACCTCATGTGTAGCTAAGGTATTAATAGGACAAGACCTATCTACCGTCATAGTCAGGGTGAAGTCTCGGGCTTTGATTCTGCTTAACTCTAGGAGGAAGTATGATCTATGATTAAGATCTTCCCAAGGTTTGTTCGAACTAGTCATTGCTTCAATTATTGCTTCGTCAGAGGGAAAGGCTAAGTCTAACGAATCAATGTCAGTGAGAGAACCCTGAGCCCAAATAGGCTCTAGAAGTGGATCAAAATCTTGTGCAAGAGTTGGATCTGTGCCAGCTGAAGTTTGCTGGACTAAAGAGTACGCTACTTCAGCTACGAACAAGGGCATGGAAATGCCTAGGTGCCTTGTCCCATCCATCATGGTCAATGGGGAAGGAAGTATCCACGGATCAGTGAAGTAAGTCGTGTGAAAAGATGAAGCTTGAAAAATCTCAACCTTATGGTGGTTGGATATATACTTGACATAGCCTTGAGGGGGCGGGTAATCAAAGGTACCCATCAAGGATGGGCACAAACCAACCCCTACATTGACTATGCCTGGTTGAGGATTATCAATCATTGGGACCATGGATGCCCCCAATGAAGGGTCAGATATGGAGAAAGACAATTGATCGATGGTCACAATCCAACCCTTGTGTGGAAACAACAAGACCCAGAAAACTATAGCAACCACAACTTGCATGGAATAATTCAAACTCCTTCCTAACAAGAGGTTATGGTCGAGGGGCACGTCGACTACTTCTAACTCAACACACATGGTATTCCCTTTTAACTGCACGGGGAAAGAGGGAATGATACCATGTGGTTAGAATGAACGACCATCGAAAGCGGTGAGAAGAGTACGTGAAGGAGATAAAATGGGCTAACCAATGGCCTTCCAACATGCCAATGACATAACACATGTCAAGGTGCCCTCATCAACCACCGTGCGAAAGATATTCTGAGTAAAATTTTTCATGGGATAAGCCACTACTATCTGAAACGATACTTTGTAAGGCATATGAGGTTTTAAGTTGGTTGTATCCATCATGATTGTACCTAGATTACAAGTCTCGGTAGATCCTAAAGTGGTTAACAAGGCTTTCCTTTGGGAAGGGAAGATTTGGAGAACCTCCAAAGAAAACATCGCACAAGGGGTTTGTGATAAATCATCCACCATAGAATAGTTCTAGGCGGCCCTTACGTTTGGGTTGTGAGAAGATTTTTTGAATGCACCTTTTGAGATGCGTGTCATTGTTTCACCCAACGTATTCTCAATATGTAGAGAAAGAGATGGGAGTTTGACTTCTTTTCCCTTCTTAGAAGTGCTTGGTTTACTATAGTCATGCGCTCCAGTCGATATAAAAGCATCACCCTTCACCATATATACATTCGTGGATGCAAGGTTATTCGAAGACAAAGAGGGTCTTTGGCTGCCCCCTTCCATGCTTCCAGAGGCTTGGGTTAGATTTTTCCCATGTTGAAATGGATTGGTTAACACATCAGGCTATTGCTGCGTTACAAACTTTTGGGCCTCCACAAGACGAGGACATTGGTGGGTCAGGTGGTCTTGCACGTATAGGTTGCATGGATACCTCACCTTCCATTTCTCAGTGTTTCCCCTGCCAGCATTATTGGTGGGTTTCTTATCCCCCTTACCCTTCTTTTATTGTTTTTTCTTTCCTTCAGGTTGTTGGGTGGCCTTTGGATTAGTCGATTGCATTGTGTGTACATCTGACATTTTGGTAGGGGAAGCAGCCAAAGAAGTAGTTTGGCCGGTCACTGTGTGTTGTATAGACAACTGTTGCAATTGCTTCGTCAGTTGCTCAATGGGCTTTGTCTGTGCTAAACCAATAATACCATCGACATGTGGTCCAGGTCTTTGTCTGGTTTTATCAAGGATTGAGCGTGGCGCATCTGGAAAGATCTTGTATAATAAATTGAACTGAGAATAGATTAACTCAAGCTGTTGAGCTCTCATGATGGAATATTCTTCGGAGAATACTCTCGACGTCGTGACGTCTTTGGATAACTGTGGGACCAAAGACTTAAGGAACCATTCGAGAAGGAATTTTGGTGGGAGTGACACCTTAATTAAACTCTTTCGGCGTCTCCATTCTAGGATGTGATTAGAGATATGGTTCGCTTTTGTCTGTGAGAAATTGGCCAGCAATTCTGTGCCAACGTTGTATCTCATAGGTAATTGGAAATGGTTTAAGAAAGCCATCACCAATTCACTGAAGGAAGAGTATCTTAAGCGATCGATCTCAATGTACCATTTCACGACACTCTCAATGAGAGTACGTTGAAAAAATCACAACTGTAGGGAGTCATGTTTCAACAAGTTAGATGAGCACCAAATATGGAAGGTAGTCACATGATCCCCTGGATCGTCGTTAGGCTTGGATTTGAACTTTGGTATGTCTGAAGGCAACTTTGTAGGCATAGGAGGCCAACGCGGATCATGATAGATATGGTCATTCAACAACCTTGTCAAGTCTGGAAAATGCAAGGTTGCCAGGAAGGGTAGTTTGGGTTGTTGGTGATAACCTGGGAAAAAGGGACCTGGAGTTTAACTGGCACCAGGTTTCCAGGAAAAGTTTGGATGCTGGCCTGGGTTCTGGTAAAAACCATGGCCATCGTCAGCGTATGGATTCTACATGTGAGGATACATCACTCTGCATAGGAATAGGTTGTTCGAAACCGGGGTTGCCCCTAGTTAGGAAAGAAGCGAACGAGAAGGCGTTGTTACCAAATGCACCAAACAAAGAAAAAGGTGTCAAACCTACCGGCATATTATGCGAAGGTGGTCCTTGACTCCCTGCTCCAAATAAACTATGGTGTGCAGGCGGCCTGACGGATGGCTGGTGCATGCCACCAAGCGAAGGGAACGAAGGAGGTATATGACCTCCTCTATAAGGGAAAGCCTTAAAGGGAGTGGAATTGCCCACCATGTGGCCTTGCAGAGGAGCATTAGAGCTCTCTACCCTCAGACCTGAAGTCTGTGAAGTGGAGTAGAAAAGTACAAGACTTGTACCTGAACTAGGCATCCCGTATGAGAATGGAGGGCCTATCGCACTTGGTGTGAAAGGGGTTATGGCCGCCGCCAGAGATGGGTTTGGACCACTGTGCGATGTAGATGCAGTCAAGACGATGGTGGCTCGAACCAGTGATGGTGGGTTAGGAGGTGGAAACTCTCCTGTGGTGACGACAGTAGTGGGAATTGAAGAATTCCCAGAAGGAGTAACAACATTTGTTTCCATTGCTGCTTGCGACACTGTCTGGAACTCGTAAAGGTGAATCAGTACATCAATGGGCACTGAGAGATCAGTGGTTGGGGTTTCAACAAGGCCAAGAGATTTTGCTCCAAGGTCCAAGATGGTTGATTCCTCTGGATGTTGGTCGGGCACAATTTCTTATGACCCAACCACTTCAAAAGACCTTTGTTGGTCTAGATTTTGCCTTAGTGGTGGTGGGGGTGGCTCCAGTGTAACCAACGACAGGCCCAGAAGCCTTTGTGACTGGTGGAGCTTGTGATCTTCCACTGTGTGAGAAGATCAAAGACACCCTAGGGATTTCTATTCATTCAAAAACAACACACACTACAAAAAGTCCCTATATGATAAGACAGGCAAACACTAAACTAATTGGAAGAATAGTTACAACAACCAACACTAGAGCAACTTACTGGTGCAAGTGTAACTCGAACACGGAAGCACCCTCTGGGTATATTCTGCAAAGCATGGCCTGATGTTTGTCTTAGGTACCACAGTATACCCCCGCAGTCACCTATGCATGTCCCTAAAAAGATGGGCAACTAGGTTGTCAGCGTGCAAACAGTCACCAGGTGGGTACAGTCGAAAGTTGGGTAGACCACAATGAGTAGGGTATCGAGCTCGAAACCTGTCAAGGGTATCGAGAGAAAATGGTCCGGAAGACAACTGAGGACCTTAAACAAATTTGAGACCCACGAAGCTCCGTGGAAAATGCAATCGACGGAATCCCAAGACAATCCCTCTATATGTGTTCTCCACTACGATTGGTCCAGCTTTGAAGGGGTTATCTCTACTACCTTTCTGCATGCGATGTCATGTTTATCTCCTGTGTTAGAGGGGGGTCCCGAATAACTTTCAAGATACTGGACTTTGACACTCCCTAAATCAGACTCCAATGTTTGATTTTAATGGCCTTGAAGGGTTTCCTCTCCAACCTAATTCAAGGCTCTAATCCTCAACTAGTTGGTTGACCCTACAAACATAAAAGTCTAATGAATTTTAGTTTTAGTGTTAATTTTATGGCTTGTCTTATGTCAAAGGTTATGAAAGTGAAACTAGTGATGTTTGAAAGATGAAAGCAAAAATAAATATAAATTTGGAAACAAAAAACCTTTACTTAAATCAAATTTTAAACAATGTTTCAAACTTAAAAAGTTTTCTAAGATCTTTGAAGAGAAAACTCAAAGCAGGATTTCACTTGACTACGAGCTACTTGCGATCTAAGTAAACCACCAAGAACTAATGAAAGCAAAGACTTTTCCCTGGTTACTAATGAAAAACAACACTTTTCAACCAAACAAAGAAATAAAAGATTTTTTTTATTTATTTATTTGAATGCTCACAAAGCAAAAAGAAAAAATATCAACAAGTCAAAACCAAGAAAAACTTCTAGCCTAAACATAGATCGCAAAGAATCACTTTAAAAATCACACACCAACAACTTAAAATTGGACTCTCACACTTGTCTAAAAACCTTACAAAAGAAAATTTTCATGAAAACTTCTAAATGAAAAAGAAAGCTATGGCTGAGATCAAACCTAAGCTACTGACTGCAATGAAAAATACTCAAAAACCTAAGAGGTATAAATCTTGTCAAGGGAAAGGATGACTGCCTCACCTTCAACAAACTATCCTCTACAAGAACATTGCTGACAGTTCAACAACAAGTGTGTGCACACGAGTTGTGTAGAGTCAGAGAGCGTGTACATGCGTGTTGGCCTTATACATGCCACGTGTATCTCTGGAAATCTGAGAAAAATAAAACACAACAGTATAAACTAGGCAGCGACCACTGATACTGAGAACCAGGATCTATTGAAGGCTCAGACACTTTCTTTAACATAAAAAAGAAAACAATGCAAGGAAAAATTTGTAGAACAAACCAATCTGAGGTGAAACCTAAGCTATAGACTACAAACAAACAAGACTAGAAAGAGTTCCAGAAAACCCCTAAGAATGACTAATTCTGACAAGGAAGAGGATGACTGCCTCAAAATTTTCTGGAATCATACATGCTATTGTTACTTCTTCAGCTAGCATTTACATGAAGGCTGTAAGAATGTAGGGCGTAGGTACATGCGTGCAGACCTTATATAGGCCGTGTGTACCTCTATGGGTCTTGGACAAAAACAAATATAGTCAAGAAAGGAAACATAGATAACTAGTATGGAAGACAAGAATCTTCGTTAGCTCAGACTTTGCAGAAACTTCAAAAACAGGAAAGGAAACCAATTTTTAAAAATACCCAAAAAATATTCCCAGGAACCCTAGAGACTTCCCCAGTATGGTCGCCAATTCTGTTGTGAGTGGGAAATCCCCCTACAGACTAGCATTTAGGGTTATATTATGCATGCAGATACGACCAAAAGAAACCTACTTTCTACCGTCGTCCCAGACCTAATCATTATTTCTTTTAAGAAAATACATGGTTAGAAGAACATACCTTGTTTCAAGCATTCGATGTCTGTTATCGGACTAATTGGTAGGTGTGGACACTAATAGATCTCCCTAGATCCACCTAGATCTAGAACAAAATAGGACAGGACATGACTCTTTCCCTAAGTTTTGACCATTGAATTAGCTAGTAGGGAGGAACAAGTAACATACCTTTGTATCGCTTCCTAGGGTTTCTGTTGCTCCCACTTCGCTTCGGTGCTCTCATGAGTTCAAGACTAATACAACACAAACCAACCCAAGTGAAGATAGAAAAATATATTCAACTGTCAACTTATGTGTATGATCAAGGAATTACACAATAAAGTGAGAATAGCTTTATGGGAAAAAGACATGCCACTGTATCATATTAATTGAAAGTAGAAGATTACAACCTGATCGTCTTGATGTCGCAAGATTCCTTTCGGTGGCTCTTGGCTCCAACACACACACTTGCTCAATCCTTGCATAAAGAAGATCAAATCCTCTTGATAGACTTGCTAGAGTCTCTAAGCTCCTGTTCAAGCTAGGTCCTTCACACAATTTTTTCACCAATTCTCCAATGAATCTTGCTTAACCTTTTCCATGAGAATTCCATCAATATATAGGAGAGAATGAGATGGTTACTTGGATAAGAATTATCCCAAAATATCAGGGAAACCAGTAAAAGGATAATCATTCGAATGCCAACCCATTCTTCTAGAAGATTCCCTTCTAGAACCATCGATACTTCATCTTTTTCCAAGATTTAGAACGAGTTCGCACCCTAGCTATGTATCACAGTGCAAGAATTTTGCACCCTAGATTAAGGCAGCCTACGAGAATGGGTCATTCTCGCACCCTAGTATATTAACAACCTACGAACACTCTTCAAAAGTAAGTTTTCTGGGAAGAGATGAATGTCACTTTTCTCAGGAGAAAGTTCTTATGAGGAGCTTGAGTACACCATCATCAATACACCATCATGATGACCAAAATCATGGGTAACAGAATGCCCCCCAAAGTATGAGGTCGGAATCAGTGGCAGCCAAAAGACTTTGTAAGCTACATGTGTGTGTGGGAAACTAGGAGTGCACCTAATTGGAAACCTGCAAACAACCAAGCATATGCAGAATATCATATATATTAATTCTGAGGTAGGCATTCCCATACTCAGATCACAGACGGATGGCATTGTAGACATAGGTCATGGCCACCAATCATACACTGTGGATCCATGCCATCAAAATATAGCATAGCCACCAGGAATACACTGTAGATCTATGCGATAAAATTCAAATTAAGATGACATAGCCACGAGACATACAAAGTGGATCTATGTGTCGCAAATTATACATATTCCATCACAACCTGGACAAAGAGATGATATCCAGGGTCTTCAATCTCGTCACCCAAAAGTACGAATCTAACCATGTGATTACATGTGTTGAATTCGAGCATGGTAGAAACCACTTGATTATTGGTCATTGATGAAACCGTTAACAAGTGCGAGGGAAATCACCATTAATGTCAATGACTCCCAAGGTACTCTAGTACAATCCTTCGAATGTGAATGAATGAGTTGAAGTCGAACATTTGATGGAATCTTTCGATCAAGGGTCAATGATGTAAACCCACTGTCAAAAGCAAGGAAACCTGCCATTGAGGCATGCAAGTTCTAAGGTACCAAAGAATTTCTAAGTTTTGTTTCTGGATAATGAGCTGAAGTCGACGGAACAAAACGCGTCACAGGAGGGCCTTAATGTATCCCCCATCAATGACACAAAATGAGTAGCAAAATTTGAAGGTGAAACAAAGTATGATGTAAGTTGGACTAGAAACGGGGAAGGCCAACATGGAGAGAATGGACAACTATAGATGGCCAACTCAATAGAGGTTTCAGATGAACTTCTCTTGAACATATGAATGACATGACCAATTATTTGGCAGCATTGACTCAGAGATGACACAGGGTATGACCTTGTAGTAAATCGAATGAGAGACAAATGGATTTACCAAACCAGCTTCAAATAATGAATAGGGGGTGTCATGTTCAAGAGTGACACTTACCGCCAATTAATATCAAGATGATAACATATCCCTTTCCCAAAGTTCCCCCACCATTTCTGGCGAGTACCTCTTTATTTTTACACAATCTTGAGGAGGATAACATATGCTTATTGATATAAGCTTATCCTTCGAATAAGTCCTTCGGAGTATGTTTAACGAACCCTAAGAAGGAGTGGTTTGGTCCCATTACGGGTCTGTCAATGTTTGTTTAACGAGTCCAAATATAGAAAACTCAAAGGTTTTTTATGATTATAGAGTTTGGAAAAACACTTAAAAGAGAACTCTCTCAGTTCCTTTTTCGTAAAATAGTCTGATGAGACCAAAAAAGAGATAAATTATTGCTCACTAGACGCTTTCTTCAAATACTTTATCGAGCGTGAAAATAGCAAGGTTGCTTGACTATCTTTTCATATTTAGAGAGTCTGAAAAGAGCTTAAAGAAAACTCCAGGGGGGTTCCTTTTTTGTATAACCTTGTTGAGCCCGAAAAAGTGATAAAAGTATGTTCGATCGCGTTCTCATGTATTTTCGATCGTGAGAACGGACAAAGACCTAGCTCGAGGTTTTATACAAAAACCATGAAAAACAATCAAAACGTGCGATGAAGAAGAAAAAATATGTCCGCATCCCTATACATGAACATCAAAATCGTTACGCCTGCAATTGTTACACTCAAAAGGGCATTAGGGATTAGGTTTTAAGAAATAAACAATTATTAAAAATTCAATAACATGGTAAAAGTCAATATAAAGAAATAAAAACTCTTTTTACCATATCATTTTCACTTTACCACTATTTGAGCCCAAATACCCCTCTTTTACCCTCGAAATTTGGTGTCAAATTGTGGTAGTTACGAGCATCCATTCGACGAACCATCAACGACAATGAGGTAGGCACTTTGTCCTCTACTCTTTCATGGTTTAATTTTTCATTTTCATTGGTAAAAACCATCATTTTGAGTTTGTTTTAGGGGTTATTATGGCGCTCAACCATTCTCGCAGGTGGGCTACACGGGACCTACGAGAATGGGTCATTCTCGCACGTGAGCTTACAGTAGCCTGCGAGAACCGCAAAGCATAATTTTTTTTTGAAGTTTAGCTCAATGAAAGAGAACCAATTTATGAATAGAGTTATTAATATTCTTCTTGTGCTTCTTATGCAGGTAGTTGGCCATCGCAGTGGTTCTGGAATGGCGTGAAAGGGAGCACGAATAAGACAATGCCATTGCCGAAAATCATCAACCCACTATTGCCGCTTTGAGAAACTGTGGTCTTCTAAAGTACTTTCGTATCCCAGGCATGAGGGCCCAAATCAGGTTATTGGAGTACCTTGTGCATATGTGGGATCCCGATCAACAAGTATTTCATGTAGGGGTCCACACATTGGCCTTAGATATTGAGGACATTAACTTCTTGACAGAACTGTCATGGCATGGGTACCACGTGAACCTGACTGGTAGCAGAGGTGGTGGGATGCCCATGAGTGAGTACTGCCGCTTACACTGTGTTCCCGAGGTAGAGAGGAAGAAAGGGAAAGTATCTATTTGGGGAGTGCGGGATTTGACCCTCCACACTATTTTGTTCACCATTGCACGTATGGCTGGGAGCTCCACTCCTCACATGGAACTCCAGAGTTACTTTCAGTATGCCATAGAGTGTACTGAACCTTAGGTTTTTAACTGGGCAGATGTTGTGCTTCGTAGCATGAAAAAACAGTTGACCAAATGCAGACGAGGCAGCCTGAAGCAATTCGGGTACGGATCTTTGTTGGTGTCCTTCTTTCTTGAGAGGGTTCTGTTACTGAGGCTGCAGGTTGAGTGGAATTTTTCGGCTCCCACAGATCCAAGAATGCTAAGATGGTGTCAGCTCATGGCCCGGCGCGTAGCTGGACCAATTATCAAGTATGATGATACCTTTTTCCACTGGTTGCGACCACAGATGCTAATGGTCGACGATTATACTTATGCTGGGTTGGATTTCCGAGGAGATTCAGACTTAGTCCTACCCAAGGGTGCTCAGTGGGGGGAACTTGGTAAGAAGTACACATTTTTTTCTTTTTTAAATGTTTTTGTGAATTTTATCATATGCAAATGTTTTTTATATGTTCGTCCAAAGACTAAATACAAAATTTGTTTTTGATGACACAGATGTGGGACCTTACCGACCTCCTGGTACTTCTCCTATTCAGCGGTGAGGAGAGGTAGCGCTAGTGCCACAATGGGACGCTGAGGATTATCAAGTCGTGGAACAAAACCTAGAGGGTTTGACAACAGATATTCCAGACATGCCTCTTGGAGAGGTTCCACGACGTTATCAACGTCATACAGTAGGAGTGTTAGAGTCCATAGGTCGACTGCTCTGTAGGTTTGCTCGAGCAGTCGTGTGTTACCGTGAACGTCATCCATGACATCACTTTGTAGAAGCTATGAGCTTCATATTTTGATATTTTGGTCTTCGGATAGAACTTTTTGTAAAAAGCTCTTTTGATTGTTATATATACAGACGACTTCTACCGATTTATCTTGTGTTGTGTGAAAATTGATGTGATTGATATATAAATGATCCAAATGTCTGTCTAATACATAGTTAGCCAATGCATCAGTTAATGTATTTATACATCTAGGAATATGTTGATATTCAATATAATCAAAGTAACGTTCGAAGAGGCGAATTCGCAAATACACCCGTAACAAAGTAGGACTTCAAATAGTATAGATATTACTTAACTGTAGTACTACAAGCTGCGAATCGAGTCACACAACCAAATGACAGATTCCAAGTGAGATAGAATCAACAATTAATTCGATAACGGTGTTATACTCTGCAATATTGTTGGTCGCACAACCAAGACACACACCGCGTAAGGAGACAAGTTCGTTTGTAGGGGCGTAAATTTCCCATGCAGTGGAATCAAGGTTCTGAGTACTACGGCTAGCGCCATTAGCAAATCCAATGTTGGGTAGCGAAGACTACGACATCTAGAAATCAAACAAAATGTCACATAAGGGCAGAGACCAGATAACGACAAAAGCAAGCTATAGTAACACACAAGAAGTATGATACAATAAAAATACAAGTACTCGTGCACAGGTGATTTTATGTATAGTACTTCTTCAAGTACAACCCATTCCTAGGTTCACTCAAAGGGATACCATTGTAATCTACTAACTCATAAGCCCCTTTTTCCAAAACTTGTCGAACAATATAAGGACCTCGCCACATAGCTTCGAATTTTCCAACTCCTAGAATATCTTGATCTTGTTCATAGAGGAGAACGAGATCTCCTTTGGAGAAAACACGAGGCTTGACATGTTTTTCGTATTGGGCCTTGATGCGTTTTTTCTGAGCTTCTATGACTAGGGTAGCATTGAGTCGAGTTTCGTCTAATCGCATAAGATACAATAGACATTCTTCCTCAGTAGAAGTGTTTGGTAGGAGTTCAACAACTAGTTTTAAAGAGGGTATCTCACATTCAATCGAGAGAATGGCTTCCAAACCATAGACTAACCGAAAAGGTGTAAACCCAGTAGCGGACTTGACGAATGTCTGGTAAGCCCACAATGCCGAAAACAACATTGTGTGCCAACTTGTTTTGTGAATCCCTATCATTCGTCAGAGCATAGTTATAAGAACTTTGTTAATTGCTTCGACTTGGTCATTGTCTTGTGGGTAATAGAGCGTTGAGTTTTCATGGCGAAGACCCAACTTTTCAGTAAGTTCGGACATCATGAAGTTTCTAAAGTGGCTACCATGATCAGTGACGATAGCCTGGGGAACACCAAAATGAGCTATGATGTGATTAAGAATGAATAATGTTGTGGTCTTTCTAGTGTTGTCAAATGTCAGCATCGCCTCGGCCCATTTCGTAAAGTAATCTACGGCTACAATGATGTACCCATGCCCCCCGACCAAGTGGGGGTGACATGTCATGAAATCGATGCCCCATTTTGCAAAGGGACCAATGGAGACCACAGGGTGAGAGGAGCGGGATGTGACCGTATCTTGTTATTATAGGTCTGGCAAGCATGGCATTTTTGAACGATGATTATGCAGTCGTTAAATAAAGAAGGCCAAAAATACCCTGCTCGTAAGATCTTCTGGGAAGTAGCATACCCAGACATATGACCACCATAGGCTCCAGAATGGTAGTCATTCAGAGCTCTCTCTACCTCGTCAAATGTGAGGCAACGTCGAAAAATGGAGTCAATCCCCCGATGATAAAGAGTATCCCTGAGGATAATGTATTGACGAGCTTGGTATCGTATTCGACGTCGGTCAGTACTAGACAAAGTTGGCCGAAATTTATGGGTCTGGAGATATATAATGATATCGCCATACCAAAGATCATCAGTGCTGATGAGGAAAAAGGATTCATCAGGTAATGAATCAGATGCTACATTTTTCGTTTCAGAATAGGGAAAGTCACATATAAACTCAACAAACACTAAGGACTTCTTAGATTTGGCGCATTCAAATTCCAAGTCAAACTCTTGGAGTATCACAAACCATTTGGAGTATTTTCCGCCTAGCAATTGACGTGTGAGAATGTGTTGCATAGGGCTGCAGTTAGAAATCACTGTAGTCTTGCGCGAGAGGATATAGTGCCGGAAGCATTGGACGGCTGCCAAGGCCAGTTTTTCAACATGTAAATACTTGGTTTCGATAAGCGTTAGACTTCGACTCAAGTCGTAAATCACATGTTCATCGTTAGCATCATCCTCTTGGACGAGAACCATACTAATGGTGTAATCTGAGGTAGGAAGGTAAAGGAAATAATCGCGATTGTAATCGGGGGGAAAGAGAAGTGGAGCACATGTTAGGGACAATTTCAAATCTTCGAAAGCATGGTTGGCAATGGTATCCCATACGAACTCAGACCCCTTTTTTAATAACCACGTAAATCCACGAGTTATCTCGATGTAATTTGGGATAAAACAACGAAGAAAGTTTGCTTTCCCTTGCAAACTTTGTAACTAGCGAAGTGTAGAAGGAGGAGGGAGATTAAGGATTGCCTCAACCTTTAAAGGATCCACCTTGATCCCTTGACGCAAAATGATAAAACCTAGAAGGCAGCAGGATTCCACACAGAAAACACACTTATGAGGATTCAAACGTATACGATAGAACCGACAATGGATGAAAATGGCTTAGAGGTGGGTTGGATGATCGACTCAGCACATTGAGTGAGCGGGAAAATCATCCAGATATGGTTGAATGATGTGCTTGATATCATGGAAAGCATAAGACATGGCGCGTTGAAAAGTGGCACCAGCATTCTTGAGACCGAAAGGGAGTTTCCGATAGGCAAAAGTACCCCAAGGACAAATAAAGTAGTCTTATGTTGATCCTCGAGAACAATGTTCATTTGATTATACCTGGAGAAACCATCCATGAGAGAGAAGATTTCACTTCTGATGTAATCGTCGACAATTTGATTGACGAAGGGGGTAGGAAAGTTGTCTTTGGGACAAGCTTTGTTGATATCCCTATATTCAACGCATACACAAATTGTGCCTTGTTTCTTGTTGATCGGGACAAGATTGGAAACACAGTCAGTGAGAGCCACCGGATAAATAAAGCCGGCTTTAAGAAGTTTCTCGACTTCGAGCTTGATAGCCACCGTTTTACGTGGGTGAACTAGACGAAGGTGTTGCCGGAAATATTTAGCGTCGGGGTATGTCTTGATCTCATGTATCACAATCTCAGGGTCGATACCCGACATTTCTTCATAGCTCCAGGCGAAGATGTTATGAAACTCTTTGAAAAGGGATGTGTAGGTGACGACTTCATCAGAAGAACATGAAGCCCTGATATGGACATTTTCAACAATCCCAAGTTTGACGGATATGTCGAGGGGAATAGTGGGCGAGATATTGCTTAAGTTCCCTTCGGAAAACACATCGTGTGAGGACCCGGGAATGGTTGAGATGACGACAACAGTCGATGGGGTCAATATCCATTGGTAGTTCTCAATGGTATGTGGCTCCAGAAAGAGGATGAAATGATGATGTCCATCGTCCCAAGGGGTGTCCTCCATGATAGACATGATCATCTCATCAGTGGGAAAAATGACATGGAAAAGATCTGGAGATAACTCACCAAGAGAGGGGGTAGAAGGGGTTGTCGATTGAATGGCCTGATAGGTGGATTCAACCGAACTTAATGACATTTTGTCACCGTAACGAAGATAATATCTAGGGTCAGGTACTATCTAGGGGTCGTGAGACACAAGAAGTTCGTGAATTGAGGAGGAGATCATGTTGATTGAAGCAACGGACAAGTGTGGAACATCGAGCGGTGGAATGGGGAAAGTACCCATTAATGAAGAGTCTTTGATTAGGCCTACACCGACGTTCTCATAACCCAGTGGGGTTTTAATGATGAACGGTACATTTCCATTACGGGTATCGGAGTTAAAGAAGGCTAATTGGTCGACAGTGATGACCTTCCCTTGATGTGGGAAACGTACCACACAGAAAAGGGTCGACAAAACTGCGCGCATGGAATTGATCCAGCTGCGGCCAAGCAAAAGATTGTAATCAAGGGGAGTGTTGAAAACTTCCACTTCAACTTGGACCATTTTTCCTTCTAGCGTGATGGGCAATGAAGGAAGGACACCGTAGGGCTTAAAATCGGAGCCATTGAAGGCTTTGAGAGTGTTCTAGGATTCGTTCAAAGGGGGAGAGCCAATGGATTTCTAGCAAATAAGAGACATGACACACGTCGTGTCACCCTCATCAATAACGATTTGACAAATGTTTTTGCTAGAGACAATCACTTGGATCTGGAACGCGAGTTGAGGGGGTAACCTTGGAATGTGATTGTCCAAGTCAAAGATTATTAAATTCATATCCTTCGGGTTGATTCCACCGATAACTTTCAACAGGGCCTTCCATTGTGTGGGACAACTTTGAAGGACTTCGAGGGCTGACATTGCAGAAGGTGCTTGGGCTAGATTTTCAACAATGTTGTAGTTCTGGGCAGCACGAGCATGTGGATTGAAAGTCGATTTCTGAACGACACCCTTTGGGGGGGGTCGAAGAACTGTGTCGAGGCTTGGTCGTTCGAGATGAAGAGGACCATTGGTAGGTGGAGTCATGAGAGAGGGTTTTACCGAGGAAGGAGGTAGATCATCAACCTTCTATTTAGAGGGAGAATAATCTTTGGCTCGAGTGGTGAGTGCAATGTCATTCTGCTTTGAATCGCCAGTACACATCAATACATAAGATGTAGTAGAAGATTAGGGTTGGTCATGAATGACCAACCGAACCTGTTGTTGAGACGGGAAGGGTTGGGACAAAATGACCAGAGCAGGTGGTTTTGGAGCTCCTTGAAGGAACTTAGTGACCTTGGCGCGTCGTGGACAATCCTTCATGTAGTGATCATCACCACAGATAAGAAAAGGGTATTGTGGTTTGTGCTTATCCCGATCGTCAATAGGGGTAGTTTTGGTTCGCTTTGCTTGAGAAGTATTTTTGTCCTCCTTATTCTTACCCCTTCCCTTTTTGGATTTGGTTTTATCGGCTATGGTAGATTGAACTACATTTACCTCAGAAGTCTTGTCGGTGGGAGGGGCAGGAGATGGAGCATTTTGAACATTAGAAGAAGTAGGTTTGGGGTTTGCGCTTGAGGCAGAATGTGGTTGGGCCTGGAAAGTACCAATGACACCGTCAGCTGCATGCGAAGCAACTGGAGTAGTTGAAGTGGTGGAAGTGGAAGGACGAGGTAAGTTAGGTAGTAAATTGTAAAGGGTACCCGTTTGCGAGTAAACGAGGTCAAGATATTGAGCACGACTTATGGCCTGTTCTTCTGTGACTACTCCACCCATGGTGATGTCATGACCAATATCATTCACAAATGATTTTGTGAACCATTCTGCCAGCAACTGATCGGGGAGTTCAAGTTTAATGAGACATCGTCTCCGTCGCCACTCATGAATGTGATTGGATATATGAGTGGCCTTGTTCTGTTTAAAAGAACTCAAAATCTTGGTCCCCATTTCATAACGGATCGGTAAATGGTAGTGTGTGAGGAAAGTTGTAGCTAGGGTGTTGAAATCAGAGAAGAAACCTTGTGGTAATTCTATATACCACTTCGCAGTAGAACCTATGAGGGTTCGTTGAAAAATACGTAAACGAATAGAGTCATCCATCAACAAGTTGGATGAACACCATAGGTGAAAAGTCATGACATGATTGTTCGAGTCCTCTCCCTCTTTGCCGTCTAATTTAGGGATGTCTGATGGTAACTTGGCTAGTATAGCAGGCCATTGGGGAGAGTGAAGAATTGGATCATTTAAAATCCTTGACAAATATGGAAGATCCAAAGTGGCCAAAAAGGGTAACTGTCGATTCACCTATGGGTACTAGTGGCTTTGGGGAGGAAGGCCCGTTGGCAAACCAGTAGGACCATAAGCAATCTGCATATAATGTGAAGACCCAGGTAGATTCAGTGGTGGTTTAAGAGGATAGTAGCTCATGGGGTTGTACCTTGGAACAGGGACGTGAGTTTGAGCAGTCGAGCCCCAAATAGGATTGAATGAACCTGGATATGGTTGGCCCATACTAAGGGGTATTACAGACACCGCTAGAAACTGCTCCCCCCAGTGGACTGAGGAGGATGTTGTATCATATGATTCTAATACTGGGCCAAGGACAGAGTTATGTTTTGTCCATAAGGTGGGGTTGGTCCTCCTATCGAAGGTGGTGTTCCAAATGGAGGTAGTGTTCCAATTGGGGGTTGTGTTCTAATAGGAATTTGCCCGCTGAGAGGGGGTTGAGTCATGCCACCTTGCTAAAATTGTCCACCGACAGGAATTTGGTAATTTGGTGTGAATGGCGGAATAGTGCCACTAGGATTAAGACTGCCAGTAGAAGACGAGGAAGGTCCTCCAAAATGAAATTGAGGGAGTTTCGAAATAAAACCAGGAAGAGAGTGCCTAGAAGAAGAAGGACCACCAAGAGAGCCAGATGGGGTTTGCATAGGAATGGGAATGGAAGCATTCAACACAAGGTATCCATGTGGTATTGTGGGGGTGACACTGGGCATTCGTGGTGTGTTGATGGGAGCGAGACTAACCGTGGTAAACCCAGTGTGAACACTCGTAGTATCTGTGTGATGGGACATTTCGATAGGGACGGTCAATATGTGGTTAGATCATGGGGCTTTGATACCAAGAAAGTGATAGGCAGTGGTAAACGGTACTGTCTCTGGACTAGAGATTTCAGAAATCATAGGTGGGCTGATTTCAGAAATCACAGGTGAGCTTGGACCAAAAAGGTCCCGTCGAAAAACACTCGTAGACCAAAAAGGATCTTGGCCTTCTATGCCTGGAAAGGGTCCAACTAGTGATCCAGAAGATGTAACAACTAAGTCTCTGGAAGAATTCAGTCGCATAAACGGTCGCTCAGAATTGGGGTGAATTCGAAAGTCCTCTCGAGTATTGGTAATTTAGAAATGTTCTAGAGAGTCAATTCATTTCACTTGTGGCGTAGTAACGTCTTGGACTTCACTCTGCTGAGGAGAGCCCTTAGGTAAACTTGTAGGCAAGGGTTGAGAACCTTCCAGATGATCTGGAGATAAACCCTACATTCTACATGAACGATGTGGAGGAGCTATTGTAAACGAGTGACAAACTTCACAAAGAAAATCGCATGGTGAACTTTGGTAAACAAACAACACGCACTAGTAAAACAAATCTAGGAAGCAACACCAAGCAAACAAGACCTTCTAATTCCGAAGCCACTAGTTGGTGATGAAATCCAACGTCGCAACAACGAGATGAGAAGGGGCTGGGCTAGGGTGGAAAAGTTACGCTGACGACTTTCTTAACAGACTTACACCCTGGTGCAAGCTCCCACACATAATCGTGGGTATACCCTCCAAGGAGCCTGAGTGAGTTTGGCCAACGTCGATTCCAGGCACCATGAAGACTTTCCCCTTCATAGTCACCTTGTGTAATACCCTAGAAAGATAGGTCGCTAAGGTTACCACCGACAACAATAAAGCCTGGGGGAACAGTCGACAGTCCGATCCACAAGCAAGGGCAGGGTATCTAGCCCGAAATCAACTCAAAAGGCTTCCACTCATCATTGTGGGTATACCTCCGAGTGACCCCCATAATACATGCAATCTCTACATCGATATCAACAAAGCAAGGTGAGTAACCCTGTCAATATCAATGCGACCTCATGCTTGACCCTTGTGTGAGAAGGGCTTCCCAGGACAAGATGTTGTAAATGGAATTTAACACTCCTTAACACAAGATGCTATTGTGTGTTTTGTGCTTTGGAGAGTGTATCTCTCTTCCTATTCCAAAGTGCTAGCCTAGCTAAATGTTGGTGTAATAGAGCCCTAGAAAAGAGTTACTAGTTAAATTTTATGATTGTGCAATGTTATTAGGGGTTTTTGTTACTCAAAGGAAGCGGAGATGAAACTGATGTTGTATAAGACTCCAACCCAACGATGCATGGATAATAATGAAATATAGCAATTTTTGTTCAATGAATCCTATGTACGGGAGGGAAAGAGAAGTTTTCTGGATCAAACTTGAACTACAAGACACGATTTCCTTTAAAATGCAATTGCAACAAATCACGCAAGAATAACAATTCTCTATTGTTTCTTTTTCAATAATTTCAACAATTGATTTTCAATACTTTCGAAGACGAAAATTCTTTTGAAATAAAAACGTTTGTTCACTTTTCAAAAAGGACCTACACCATGATGGTGAGAGTGTAGAAAATAAAAAAACTAATGAATAAGCAATAGCTAAAAACCCAAACCAATCTTTCAATGGAAACAAAAATAACGAGCAAACCAAACTTGTCTTGTCAATTGCATGAGAAAAATCAGTTTTCAAACAAGGAGCAAATGATAAAGACAAAGAAGCTCAAATTTCAACCGATCATCGGTTCTTAACCAAATAAGCACACTCAGATTCCAAAATCAGAGAGTATATCTTTGCAGAGAAAAGTCAAGAAATGAAAGTCAAGAAAAATGGATAGGAAGAGTCTTGATTTCCTAACACTGTTCGTGCACAAAAATGAAGACAAGAAAACATCAACCAATGGTCCAAAACACTCTTGTTAGGCACTTATACTGATATGGGCAGTTTATCATGCAAAAGTCTTAAAGCCAAAATTTTGAAAAAAATGGTTAGTAGGCTGAGAGTATTACACAGTGCGAGAATAGGTCATTCTCACAGGTGAGTTGTGAGCAGAGTGCAAGAACCTTGCACTGAACCTAAAAGCAGGGTGCGAACTCAGTATATTCTCACAGGCCACTGTGGAGTACAATGCGAGAATGTCTGAAACTAATCAAATTTTTGGAAAAAGACACAAAATTTGAAGAGGCCTCTAGACCTAGAGGGTCTATTAGGGTATCCTGAAGACTCAAAGACTGATATGAATGGAGAAAAGGTCAGGCAAGAGAAAATGGCCAAGGAAAAATACTAAAAACCACAAAGAAAACAGGTTATTTCCCCAATGGAGTCACCAATTTTGTTATCGGACTAATCGGTAGGTGTAGACACTGACAGATCTCCCTAGATCCACCTGGATCTAGAACAAAACAGGATAGGACATGACTCTTTCCCTAAGTTTTGACCATTTAATTAGCTAGTAGGGAGGAACAAGTAACATACCTTTGTATCGCTTCCTAGGGTCTCTGTTGCTCCCGCTTTTCTCCGGTGCTCTCCTGAGGTCAAGACCAAGACAACACAAACCAACCAAAGTGAAGATAGCAAAATATATTCAACTGTCAACTTATGTGTATGATCAAGGAATTATGCAATAAAGTGGGAAGAGCTTTATGGGAAAAGGACATGCCACTGTATCATATTAATTGAAAGTAGAAGATTACAACCTAATCGCCTTGATGTCACAAGCTTCCTTTTGGTGGCTCTTGGCTCCAACACACACACTTTGTCAATCCTTGCATGAAGAAGATCAAATCCTCTTGATAGACTTGCTAGAGTCTCCAAGCTTCTGTTCAAGCTAGGTCCTTCAAGCTAGGTCCTTCATTGTTCAAGAGATGAATGTCACTTTTCTTAGGAGAAAGTTCTTATGAGGAGCCTGAGTACACCATCATGATGACCAAAATCATGGGTAACAATGTCGATCCTTATTCGCGCTTGATCGCTTGTTGATAGTAGCTCTCCTCCTAAGGCTGACCTGCAATCACACAAAACAAGAAACAAACTCTACATGCATTTGACCTACATATTGATGGGTTAGAGATTCAAACATTATTCAATAAACTATGAAGAATTCATATAGTGGGATGGGAAAATCATTTCTTTGTTAATTTTAATGAATCAACTTATAATGTCGAGACCAGCCACCGCTCCATGAACCTAATCCTGGGATCCTCTTCAAATGTCCTCCAACTTCTTTTCTCTGTATCTCTCCTTGCACAAGGATGGCTAAAGGGTTGGGACAATGGGAATGTGCAATTGGGTATAGTTTCTTTTCTATTGTTCTCCTCTTCCAAATGGGACCCCTACCCCTTCTTTTATAGGCTAGAAGGAGCTAGGTATTTGGTCGAATCCTCATCCATGCATGGCCGAAAGCTCTATTTAACTCACCCAAAGCTGTGTGTTCCATCGACAACTTTCCTTTTTTCATGCTTTTGTAGGTACACGCGAGCCATTTTAGGTCAGCTAGCATGTACACGTGTGCAGTAATGGAGTAGGGCACATGGGCCTTTATAAAAGAGTTTTTTTTAAAGAGTTGTTCAGCAGTGTTTTGGCAAAGAAGGAATCTGAGATGGCCTTATGCCAGGTAAGCATGTCTGGTGCAAATTAGGGTTATAACACATATTCCCTAATCCAGTTAAGAATGGCCAATAAGTATTGTATTTTTCCAATAGAAAGACTGGAGAATGTGGAGATAGATGTTGCGGGAGTGAAGAATGTAGCTGATTTGTAGGTGATCAAAATCATGGGAGATAAGGACCCTTATCCTGCACTACTTGGTATTGATTGGGCCTATGGTAATTATGTTGTCATTGACCTAAAGAGGGATACTATGACATTCGAAGAAGATGCAATCAAAGTAGTTTATCCCTTGGATCCGTATGTAGGACCTCGATATACGAAGCCAATGAACAACAATATGGAAGGAGAATATTTGGATTAGTTATACGTTGTAACAAAAAGAACGAGAGAAACTACATAAAACCTACTGTTGACTTATTAGTGAGTTCGTGGAGCATACAATCGACGGACAAAGATTCAAAAATGGCATTTGATAGTTGGCAGAGAGGGTCATATGAAATATTTTCACGGAGATGCACAACTTTCATAGAATCTAGATGGGTTGAAACCGAGGTCAAAGAACATCCGATATACGATGGTACCTCAAAACTTAATAGTTTTTTAGTTAGTATGGAAGAAAAGATAACAAAGGATCAAAGGATTTTAGTTCTAGACTTAGCCCTCCAGGGAACCCCTACTAGATAGTGGGCTAGTCACAAAGCCTTGATTAAGAACTGGGAGGATGTGAATCAAGCTATTCAATATAGATTTCAAGATAAGGAGAAACCAAAATCAAAGATACAGATGGATTTCCAAGTTGCGCAACTATTCAATGGGTAGTTTGATCCTAAAACACATATTGAACAATACGTGAGATAGTGGCAAGTTGCAGAAATACCATATCACTTGTGGGTTCAATTATTTCACCATTCACTAGGTCCGATTCCAAAAGCTTGGTACATGCATGAAGAGACCATAAGGAAATAAATAAACTAGAAAATGTTAGCAGACCAATTTTGCGAGGACTTATTTTTTACAAGTAAGTACCCTGAGCTTAAGATAGTCCTGCAAAGAATTAAAAAATTCCTTTTTATCGATGCTGGAAAACAGAAATCAGACCCAGTGATATGTGCAAAGCATAGTCAAATTCTTTAGTCTAACCTTCGCCTAGACATGGACAAGACACCTATAGAATGATATAATATTAAGAAGGATTTGGAAAACTTAGATGATTTGGAAGAACTAAGAAACTTAGCCATTAAGGAAACAAAAGGAAGTAGAGAAATCCAAAACACCATACCCAGCCAGATTGATAGTTCTTATAACCATCCATTGAAGTTGCGAAAAGTCAACATAGGAACTACAAAGAAACATAAGATAGCTATGGTAGGAGATTATTGGGATGAGAAAACTAGCCAAGAGATACATAGCCTGTTGCGGGAGTATGAGGACGTATTCCCAAATACATTTCCATAACTAAAATGGATTAAAGGAGCTATGGGAGATATAAAAATTGAACTAAAACTATGATCAAATCCTATAAGGCATGGGCCATATCATCTTAACCTCAGGGTGAAAGAGAAGGTTAAGAGGGAAATAAAAAAGATGCTTGAGGATGGACTTATATTTCCAGTAGAAGAAGAAGAATGGGTTAGCCACATAGTCATCCAGAGAAAGAAAGATACAGAGGACATTCGGGTATGTGTAGACCACAAAAGCCTTAACTCTACCTATGTGCATGACCCTTTTCCCACACCTTTTACTGATGAGGTGCTAGAACAGGTTGTGGGGAAAAAATCTTACTCATTTACAGATGGATTTTCGGGGTATCACCAAGTGAGAATTGCTGAAGAAGACAAAAGGAAGACCACATTCATAACAGAATGGGGGTCATTTTCATACAATGTGATTCCCTTTCACCTAAAGAACAACCCTGTAGTTTTTTCTTGGATTGTAATAGTAGCCTTCCGAGAATTTATTCACAAATTCATAGAAGTTTATATGGAAGATTGAACGATATACAGTCTTCTCAAGGAACATGCAATGCTACTACATCTGATGTTTGATAGATATACAGAATTGCACATATCTTTGAACCTTAGGAAGTGTATCTTTTGTGTGCCACATGAAAATTTGTTAGGACACATAGTATGCTGGGAAGGAGTGTTGGAAGACCCAACCAAATTTGCAGTCATTGTGAACATGCCACCTCCTACGAGCACTGAACAATTGCGCTCCATGCTGGGGCACACCGGGTACTATCAAAAGTTTATCAGATGGTATGCAAACATTACTACACCCCTGGAAAATCTACTAAAGAACTCAAAAGTGTTCCAGTGGACACTAGAGTGTGATAAAGAGTTTGACATCCTGAAGGAAAAACTCAGCACAACACCTATTTTGATATTTTTGAACTGGGAGAACAAATTTCATGTGCATGTGGATGCATTAGGTATTTCCCTGGGAGCCATATTAGCACAAACAGGAGATGGAGCCATGGATCATCTTGTCTACTTTGCTAGCAGAAAGTTGTTGCAAGATAAGAACAACTATACAACCACAAAAAGGGAGGGTTTAGCTATGATTTACGCTCTGTAGAAGTTTAGACATTACTTGTTAGGCTCTCATTTTAAATTTTTCACTGATCATTCCATGTTAAAATATTTAGTCAACAAGCCTGTCTTGGAAGGAAGAATCTGTCGATGGTTGTTAGTGTTTCAGGAATTTTCATTTGAGGTGATCATCAAACCTGGAAGATGCAATGTGGGCCATGATCACCCATCCAGATTACAGTCGGGATAAAGTGGTAGAGCAGTCAATGATCAACTCTGAGATGCAGACCTGTTTTGGGTTGAGGCCATACCAGAATATCTGGAAGACATAGCATTTTTATTCAGTACAGGGGTCTGCTAAGAAACATACTCCGCAACTCAGAAACATCATATGGTGGTTTGAGAAATGGACTAGCAATTGATTGTAGGGAAATTGTATAATTTGGGCCTAGATAGTATCCTCAGAAGGTGTTTCTTAGACCACGAAAGACAAGATATACTATGGGAGTGCCACAATGGAGTTGCGAGAGGCCATGTTGGAGGAAAGGCCATTGTGTAGAAAATCCTCCAAGATGGATTATGGTGGGCCACACTCTTCAATGATGAGAAGTAATATGCTAGATATTGCGACATCTATCAGAGAGTAGGCAAGCCATCATGATGAGATGAATTGCATCTTCATCCAATTCGAGATCTGCAAGCATTTGAGAAGTGGGTAGTTGAATTTATTGGGATGATCAACCCCACTACTAGGAACTCAAAGGCCAGGTACATTATTACCGCAACTGATTACCTTACACAATGGTCTGAGGCAACAGTTGTTCAGGATTGCTCGATCGATACTATTGCCAGGTTTATTTTTGAAATCATTATCACTAGGTTTGGATGTCCTAGGAGTTTAACCAGTGATCATGGTGGTCATTTTATCAGTAGTACAATAGAAAATATTACAACAGAGTTCTTAATCAAATATCATAAAAGTATCCCTTACCATCAACAAGCCAATCACACAATAAAGGCGTTTAAAAAGATTTTGGAGAGAGGATTAACGAAGGTTTGTTGTGTAAATAGGGAATATTGGGACGACAGAGTCCCAATAGTTTTATTGGTTTATAGAACAACCACGAAGAAAATCCACAAGTATACTCCATTTTAGCTAGTCTATAGGAAAGAGGTTGTGGTATCTGCAAAGTTCATTGTTGGGTATGTGTTATATTCTTTGTACAAGTAGTAGTGTTTGCTTTGCATCGGGTGTGTAGGGGGGAGAAATCCCCCTACATGGGGGTTCGAGGGCAACGCCCCCGAGAAATTTTTTTTGCCTCGGGAAACATGTCACATTTTTGGGCAGTTTTTCGGCACATGGTTTTTTGCCGATGGTTTTCTATTTCTGGTTAAGGAATTAGGGTTGTTGACTAATCCAAGTCATTGGGTTAGGGTTTTGGATTCCACTGGATCCTATATGTATATTTTATTGTAAACAATGTATCACTATGAATGAATATAGAATATGATGGTTTTCCCGGTTTGGGTTTCTAAGGGAAAAATATTTGTGTAGTGCTTGTATTTTCCATTGTATCTTTTTTGTTCTTTTAATGAAAATATGTTTGCAATAAATATTGTACAAGGTTAAAATATACATTTGGTATCAGAGATTTATTGTCTTCAAGGGGACGCCTTTGTAGTCAAGGTTTGGCTTGAGACTGTGATAATCCTTGTTACGGTGGGAGATATGTGGTATTGATTTTTTAGGTGAAAAGAAATGGAAAGGAATTAGAAAATAGAGATCGAGAAGTTTAATGGGAATTTTTTGAGCTGTGGAAGCTCAAGATGGAAGATTTGTTGGTGGATACAGATCAGTGGATTGCGGTAGATCCAGGTACTGCACCTACAAGAACTTCAACAGATGACTAGAAAAAGTTGGATCGAAAGGTGAAGAGCACAATCCGACTTTGTCTCTCAGATTCAATATTATTGAATGTGTCAGAGGAAGCTACAACTAAGGATTTATGGGATAAGTTGGGAAAGTTGTATCAGTCTAAGTCCCTAGTAAATAAACTATTCCTAAGAAAGAAGCTGTCTAATCCGAGGATGAGAGATGGAGACTCAGTGGCAGAGCATTTGAATGCTTTCAATCCTGTGGTAAGTCAGTTAGTATCTATTGAGATTAAAATTTCATATGAATATAAGTGTATCGGTTTACTGTGTTCTTTACTAGACTCGTGGGATAGTTTGGTTGTGGTCATAGGTAGTAATACAACTGACTTGAAGTTTGATGAAGTGTTCTCATCCTTGTTGTCGGAGGAGATGAGACAGAAGAATATGGAAGGACAAAGCACAAACACATTATTTGCAAGAGTGTTATAACCCTAAAATGCACTACACAGGTTTACCTGGCATCAGGCCAACTCATGCCTCTTCCTAGACAAAGCCATGCTGAACAAATCCTCAAAAAACCACTTAAATAAAGGAACCCACGCCCTAACCTTTCACTGGGTGCGGGTGACCGCTTGCTGGCCTTCTACTGCACGCGGGTACCCGCGGGCTAACCCACTACAGCCCGCGTTTACCTAACAAAGCAAAAAATCAGGAAAGTTTCCGCCGGGACGAAGAGCTTTTTGTCAGTTAACTGGAACTCCCAGCCATGCATGGCCGAGAGTTCGCCAAAAACCCTAGCTCCTTCTAGCCTATAAAAGGAGGGGTAGGGGTACTATTCAAGGAGGAAAAATCATAGCAAAGAAACTCTGCCAAATTGCCAAGTCCATTATTGTCCCAACCCTTTAGCCTTTCCTCAAGCTTTAGGAGAAGTTCAAGCACAGCAGTTGGAGAACAAAGAAGAGGAAGTGCCCAGGATCAGGATCATGGAACGGTGACCGGCCTCAGAAATCATTGTAAGTTGGTTCATATTAAGGTTAATGAAAAAGATGCTTTTCCCGTCCCGAATACATGAGTCTCATGTATGTTATTTGATTTGTGTTTTATCTCTAACCCTATACTAGATCAGTAGCATGCATGCATAGTTTTGTCTTGATTGCAGGAAAGCTTTTTGGAAGGAGCAGTAGCAACAAGAGGATAAAAGCTCAAAGGAGGATCTACTTCAACCGTCAGAAAAAGGTTGGTTTATTCTTCCCTTGTGTGCATGTGAAAAAGGGGTTTCAGATTCGGGTAGAAGGTTAAAAGTAGCTTAGGAAGGGTCATGACCTGCATGCAAGTTTAGAGCCCTAGCTTGCTAGTCCATAGGGTAGAATACCCCACAATAGAATTGGCGACTCCACTGGGGACATTTTACTCTTAGGGTTCCTCGATTTGGTTAAAGATCTTTTTGGTAGTTCAAAGAATTAAGTTGTTGTTTCTTTGTTGTTTTTTGTTTTCTGTTAAGTCGAAAGCTAGCAGGGAACCTGGTTATCAATACCAGTTTTCCTTGATTGATGCTCGACATTTCTTTTCGGGACACACAAAGGTACCCACGGCCTGCAGAAGCCCTGCCCGCGGGTGACCCGCACCCTAGCCTCTTACAGCGCGCGTGTGAACGCGTGCTGTAGTAGCTTCAGTAGCGTGTAGAGTCCAGGAAGTTTAAGAGGCAGTCCCGTCTTCCCCTGTCAGAAGTTTATCTTCTCAGGGGGCTTTCTGGATCCTGTCTGGGTCTGAATTGGTTTATTGTCTTGTGTTTCAGTCTATCTTGTTGGGTGTTTCTTTACATTGGATTTTCTTTTTTGCAAATTTTCTTTTTCTGTTAGAGTGATAGCATCTCAGCCTGTCAGAGACTCTGGTTATCAGTACCAGAAGCCTTTTTCAGGACTAGACTGTCTGTGTGTGATTTTATCTTAGTTTTTAGACATACCCGCGGCCTGCTTAGGTTTAGCCCGCGGGTACCCGCGCGCTGTAGTGGAACAGCACGCGGTTACATGCGTGCTGTATTGGTGACAGTCGCGGGTCTGTTAGGTAGTTTTTCAGCTTGGGTGGGGCAGTCACCCCCTCCTGTGGTGAGAAGAGCTCCTCTCAGAGGTTCAGAGTCTGGGGCTGCACAGTCAGCAGGTTAGGGCATTTATCCCTTAGCTTGTGCTTGTTATTTGATTTTTTGATAGAAAAGACAAAAGAGAAAAAATATTTATTTCATGGTTTTTAGGCAAGTGTTAGAATCGGTACTGTCTTGATTTCTTTTCTTGCATTTTCATGCTTTGATTCTGTTTGCGATCTGCGCTTTAAGCCAGAGTTTTATTTTTATTCTCTTGGTTTTGATCTTGTCATCATTTTTCCTTATTGCGTTGTTTTGCAATAAAATAAAATCAAAAAATTCATTCATTTTCTTCTTGATTTGAAGATTGAGTTGTTGCAGCAGTAGCTAGGAAAGAAGTCTTTTGCATAAGTTTTTACAGTGCATGTCTAGTATAAGTAGCTCGCAGATCTGATTGAAAGTTCTCTTCATTTACTGCATAAAATCTTAGTAAATATGAAAAAGAAAGAAGTCTTTCATAGAAAAGTTGATGGTTTTGCATTTTAGAAAAAGTTTGTTTCCAAGCATTTCTATGCATTTTGCTTTGAGTCTTTTTACACACCACCAGTTTCACTTCCGCACCTTGAGATTTAAAAATCCCATTAAAAGCAACGCTAAATAAAATCAAGTAGACTTTTCTGTTTGTAGGGTGCACACATTAGCTCAGGATAGGGCCTTGGAATAGGTTGGAGAGTAAATTCTCCAAGG
>ML780683.1:421642-444804 GCA_009831015.1 Picea engelmannii | reverse complement strand
CTCAAAGGTTATAAGCTTTGGAACCCAAAAACTAAGAAGGTAGTGTATAGCCGAGATGTGGTATTTAGATAAATGAAGGATGTTGTTAAACATGAAGTCCTACCAAGTAAGGAAGAACCATAGAAAATAGAGTTTGATTTAAAAGATGATGAGTCAGACTCTACAGAAGAACAAGAATCAGAAGAAGAAGATCCTCATACTCTAGTATTGAGGAGATCAGTTCGAGAAAGAAGGATATTGAAAAGGTATACTCCATCTAATTTCCGTTCAAATTTTTCTTTGTCTATTACTGATGATGATGCTAGAACTGTTAGGAAGGCAGTGGATTCAGAGGATGGAAATATATGGAAAAGGGCCATGGACGAAGAAATGGAAGCTTTGGGTAAGAATGAGACTTGGGATCTAGTGGAATTTCCGACTAGAAGAAATCCCATTGGAAACAAATGGGTATTTACAAAGAAGTTTAATGCAGAAGGAAAAGTGGAGAAATACAAAGCTTAGTTAGTAGCAAAGAGTTATTCTCAAGTTCAGGGAATTGATTTTGGTGAGATTTTTTCTTTTGTTTCGAAGTTAACCTCTATAAGATTTATGCTATATGTTGTTGCTACATTTGATTTTGAAGTAGAATAGATGGATGTGAAGAGAACATTCCTACACGGGGATATGGCAGAAGATATCTATATGGAGAAACTAGAAGGTTATGTTGTGAAGGGAAAGAAGGAGTTGGTATGCAAGCTGAAAAAGTCCCTATATGTTTTAAAACAATCACCAAGGATGTGGTATAAAAAATTTGATACTTATATGCTGGGACTTGGCTTCACAAGAAGAAAAGAGGATCACTGTGTGTATTTTAAATTAATTGGTGATCATTTGATTTATTTGGTCTTGTATGTGGATGACATGTTGCTGATAGGAAGCAGCAAGGAGATTATAAAGGATGTGAAAACTCAGTTGTCCTCTAAATTTGACACGAAGTATCTCTATGCTTCAAATTTCATTTTGGGCATAGAAATTAAAAGAGATCGGAAAAATAGGAAACTCTGGTTAAATAAGAGAAAATATGTCGAGACAATATTGCAAAGGTTTAATATGCAGGAATGTAAACCAGTCAAGGTTCCTATTCATGTTGGTGTAAAGTTATATGTGGCTCAGTGTCCCAAGACACATGAAGAGGAGGAGGACATTTCTCATGTTCCATATGCAAGTGAAGTTGGCAGTTTGATGTATGCAATGGTCTGTACTAGACCAGACATTGCACATGAAGTGGAAGTTTTGAGCAGGTATATGTCAAAACCAGAGAAGGAGCATTGGACAACAATAAAAGGGGTTTTCAGGTATTTGTGTGGCACTGCTAGCTATGGATTTTTCTACCAAGGAAGACCAGGATTGGACAAAGTGGTGGATATACATGGCTTTGTGGATGCAGACTGGGATGGAGATTTGGATCGTAGGATATCTACAAGTGGGTATGTGTTTAACATATTTGGAGGAGCAATAAGTTGGATGATAAAAAGATAGGTTGTAGTGGAACTTTCAACTACAGAAGCTGAATACATGGAAACCACTCATGCAAGTAAGGAAGTGGTATGGTTACAAATATTGTGTTTAGGTATTGGGTTGGTACAACAAGATATAAGGATATATTCTGATAGTGAGAGTGCAATTTTTCTTGTGAAGAACCCGACTTATCATTCAAAGACAAAGCATATTTATATTCAATATCACTTTGTGAGAGACATGGTTGAAGAAAAGAAAGTGTTGTTAACGAAGGTGGACACTTTTAAGAATGTTGCATATTGATTAAAAAAATATGTGAGCAATGAGAAGTTCTATTGGTGTAGAGGATCCATGGGCATTTCTGCCCTGGATTGTTGACTATGTAACCCTGTAACCCCCTGTATGCGAAGAAAACAACAAGTGGGAGAATGTTGGGTATGTGTTATATTATTTGCACAAGTAGTAGTGTCTGCGTTGCATGGGGGTTCGAGGTTAGTGCCCTTGAGAAATTGTTTTTGCCTCAAGAAATGTGTCACATTTTTGGGCGGTTTTTCAGCACATGGTTTTTTTCCGATGGTTTTCTATTTTCAGTTAAGGAATTAGGGTTTTTGACTAATCCAAGTCATTGGGTTATCGTTTTGGATGCCGCTGGCTACTATATTTATATTGTATTGTAAACAATGTATCACTATGAATGAATATAGAATATGTTGGTTTTCCCAGTTTGGGTTTCCAGGGGAAAAATCTCTGTGCAATGTTTGTATTTTCCATTGTATATTTTTTGTTCTTTTACTGAAAATTTGTTTGCAATAAATAAGGTACAAGGTTAAAATATACATTCATTACCCCGATTCTATACATTACACATATTACACACATTTAAGAGGATGAATCAATCATGTAGAGGGTTATAGAGTTGCAAGAACTTGATGAGACTAGGTTTTTAGTAGACTTTCACCAATCAACTGAGAAAGTAAGGCAGAAGGCTTGGCATGACAGGCACATTAAGACTAAAATATTTGCGCAGGGAGATAAGGTCCTACTTTATGACAGTCGATATTAGAAACATCCAGGCAAGCTGTGCATGCATTGGTTGGGACCATTTATAGTTGCGGAGATCCGATCCTCTAGAGTAGTTAGAATCATGCAACTAGATGATATAATTTGGCCAGGATGGGTGAATGACGCTCACCTGAAACCCTATATTTATTAGAACTAAGCTAAAGGACTATTTCTATAGTCCAAAGGAGCATGTAAGTAGTTATATTTGAATTTTCTGCAATTTCTTTGAATTCAGTTAATAAAGTCAGAGTGTGCATTGTTGCATCATGACATGTATTTCATTTTATTTTTTATAAGTGTTTCTTTGGTGCATAAATTCTTACTCAACAATGTAGGATCAGAAGAGCCACAAATCTATTAATGAAAGTCATTAAATGTGACAGGGACCCCTTTGTGGTCGGAGGGAGAGAGAATACAGACGTAATCCTAGTCAATGTTCCACACAAACCCAATCCATTCATCACCTTTATGATCATTACAGTAACTCATCAAAAATCTGTTAAACCATAAAGTCGTGATACGTGAAGATGCCATTGATATTCAGGCTAGGATTCTCATCCTTCCAAGCGGTAAGTTCTAAAGTCGGCCACGTCCTTGACCAACTTGCTCAGTAAATGCGAGGATCACCCATTAAACAGTCTCGTTGGACAACTCAGCTCCAAGTTGTGTCTATAAGATTAATGATGAGTGACCTTAGCATTTATTACATAACTTTCCAACTAATCCTCAGTATAAGGTTTTGTGAACTCAGTGTAACACACATCGTTTCCTAGAGAGAACTTAGTGCCTTGCAATTTTTAAATTTTACTTATGCCTATGCAATCCCTCGACCCTTAGTCAAAATCCCAAATCCCAGTTATCCTATTGAACTTTGTTGACAATCCAGAGTCACTATGCTGAGAGCTACAGGAAGTAGGATTTTAGTTTCGAAAGTTGTAGTGTCGGATGAGCCATGTGATCCTCAGGTCGAGATTGTGGGCAATCTCAAAGGGAAGGTCGAGCAATTCAAACTCCTCGACCTCGACCTAACAGACCAGGTCATGTTTCCACAATTGAACTTTGATGTGTTCTAGAGTGTGGCTCTAGATGAGTTAGGAGGGATGCATTTTGTGCCAAAGTCGAAGTTCATCAACCTCTTCAACTCCATCATCGTGAATCTTCGAGACTTGCCATTTTTCGACACTATGGGTGAGGTTGCACGGTGTACTAAGTTCCTCATCAACCATGTACATGACAAGATCTTATGGCTCAATAGATGGTATCCCATACATGTAGAGGATATCCATAAACTCACGGGCCTCTCCATCAAAAGCGAGGATGTATCCAAAGGATTTCAAGGTCCCAGTAAACATGGGAATAAAAATGGAGAACCTAGCTTGTATGAATGATTTCATACTCAGAGAGGGGGCCACACAACCAAGATTGACCCCATTCTACCTGAGACAGTAAAAAAATATTGCTATGTGATTGTTAGCAAGGTGATGTGGTCGTATTACAAGGGTGAGTGCACGTTGGATGCCTTGTCGGTAGTGGATTTTTGTGCCAATGGAGTAGTATTCAATTGGTGTAGCTATTTGTTGGAAGAACTCTTGGTAGCATTGGAAGAAGCACAGGATAAGGGAGGCACCTTCACCTATGGATATCTATTAGTTGCATTCCCTATGCTGAAGTGGACGCCACCTTCAGGAAGACCGCTATCCCCAATAGACAAAGGTTGACTAACAAAGATGTTCAAGCCTTGGAATTCAAGTTTAGACTCGGAGAACACTGCATTCAACAAAAAAACGTTCTCAAAATGGTACAACTAGTTTCTTGACACATCTCAGAGGTTGTGCATACCTCAGGAGTTTCTCAAAATGAACACATGAAACATTGCATTCAGTGTGAACCTCCATCACACATTTTTCTGGCCAAGGCATGCCAAGAGAGAAGGCTTCCACTCCCGGATGATTCCATTCTACCTGGATGAGGAGGCCTTTGACAAGGAGGTCATGTCATGGCTAGGAGTGAAACACAACCCACGCAATTTGGGGATGCTCTACCTTCTATCGATAGATATTTTTAAGAAAAAGGGACAGGAAGCAGGGGTAGGACCAAGTTCGGTCCCAAAGGAGAAGAAGAAAGAGTCTCCAATGTAGATGGAATCAGAGGAGGAGGATGAAGAGACACAACCACTGGAATGTAAGAAGAGGACATTTCTCATGTTCCTGCAACTACCAGAGCAAGCCATGTTGACAGGTAAAGATGTCAATGACATCCTAAACACTACCTTCATTGGAGACTCGATGGTCAAGAAACCCATGACAAGGCTCTCCCCAGTAAAGATCCTGAACCCTCATCCTATATCATCAACCATCCTCCATACTTGAGCAACCCAAATGATCATTGACATTCAAGATGATCCTAAACCTAATACCACTCCATCCACCACCATCATTATTGAACAAACCCCATCACCCCCACAATCCCAATCGCCACCTCGAGAGATAACCATTCCGCCCCAAACCACTGAACCAGAGCCCATGAAGTTGGACCTCCCCGAACTACCTGAGCATAGACCATAACTCATTGTTCCAAACTCTGAAGTCTCAAGCCAAAATATTGTTTCGTTTGTACCAATTTAGGACAATCCACCTTCAACGAAGATTTAAAAAATACTAATGCCGCAAGTCCCTAGTCCTCAACGCACACCCTCAACGATCAATGTTGGGGGTGTTATCCAAAGGAGTGGAACCTCATAAGGCGAGGTCCAGAAAGAGGCAGAAGTACGAGAGATTCATAAGGAAATTGAGTCCACATCAGAACAGAGTGAAACCTCGTTGCAAGAACAATTAGAGCTAGTACTCCAAAATACACAACATTGTGCGGAGATGATGCAACTTTGCCTCAAAAAAATAGAAGTGCTACCATTCTGTTGGGCCCCAACAACTCCCCCTAAATTTTGTAAAAATTTAAAGGGGCCCCATTAGAATCTTAATAATTATAATGAGCTACAGAATCAACCTTTTCAAACAGCTCCATACCTTGGCTTGCTTTGAGACAAACTTAAGACATTCACTGTAGTATGAGACATTCATTACAAGAGTATATGTCAAAAGTTAGAAACGAGCATAAAAATCTCAATTTAAACAAAAGCGTTAATTTTTATCAAATGTTTACTTTCGTTTAAATTATGATTATGTGTTCATTCTTTTGCTCATTAGCAAGTCTGACTGTTTTGAATAATGTGTTCAATACTTCATCAAATAATATCTTGGTTGGTTTCTCATTTTCATAAAATCATTTGGTGATATTATTTAATTAAATTCTTTTTTCATTTTGCATCTCATAATAATAATAAAAAATAAAAAAAGAATTATCTATCATTTGTTTGATTTTGTAAAAAACCAAAATCAATATTTTTCTCTTCTCCATTAACTTGAAGCTTCTATAATTTTTAGATCATTATAGACAATGTTTGTTTAGAACTTATAGTTAGTTTAAATTCATTTTTTATTTTATTATTCTAGATTTTGTTTTATTCACAATTTTTAGGTTATTAATTTAGGTTTCTTTTTGTTTCACAGGTTTCTATTATCAAATATTTGATATGGATTTGATCATGGATTGATTTTATTATCCAAATACGTTCAAGATGATTGATCCAAAAGTAATATTGGATTGCTACAAATAATTTTATGAGCAACAATAGATAAAATTTGTAAGGCGTCAAGATCGGATAGACGATTTTGCAGGACTGATTGCAGCCAAACCGTGAGGAATTTGAAGAAACAGTTGAAAACCCACTTCCCAAATGGACCCTTTTACTTTCCTTGTAGAGAGGTTACCAAAAAAATGCACTATTTGAAATATATCTGGGTCTCTTTATGAGGAAAATTTCAGGTGGCGGAAATTATTAGTGACGCCTAGACTGTTCATTCATTCTATAAATATATGAGAAAGTTCAGAGACAATGGATGAAATAATAGGGAGAGGACGATTTTAATCCTTTCTCTTTTGTATATTATTTATTTTGTAAACTTTTCTTCTTTTCAAATGGAGTAACGGATGGTTGGAATCTTTGGGAGAATAGACGATTAGAAGAATATGGAATTCCAAGTTGCTTAGTGGCTTTTGTCCTGTGAGTAAAATGGTTTTATTTTCATTATAATATCTTCATATTCTTTGAATAATTGATTATGCATTGATTTAAATTAGCTTTAGTCTGTTTTATCAATACATGGTTAATTGCTATCATTTATATAATAATTTTTCCAATCTTTAAAGTCTATTATCCAAAAACAATTCTTCCAGGACTACAGAATTGACAAGTGATTCCAAAACTTAATAGAATGACATATATGCATTTTGTGTTTAGCCTTTTGTTTATAATGTTGTTATTTATGTTTTTTTAATCATGTTACATGTGCAAGTCTGATATCTTTAGATTAAATGATCTATGATATGTAGGAGGTTTAAATTATAAATACCATCTATCATTTGCTTCTCAAAACACAAATGTTGTGATCATATCTTCGATTTAAATAATGGGTTTTATCTTTGAGTTTTAAATTGAATGATAAAATCCATAGATTGCTTCCATATTTATCTTGTTATAATCATGTATAATTATGAGATCACAAGTTTATGTTTATGTTTCATTTTCTGTCATTAAAACCTTAGCTGCCAATACATGTCTTGAATTTATTTAGAACAATCATAAGGTTCATTGCAGATTTCTCTCTTGGACATGGCAGTTGGATGTCCTCCAACTATGAAGATGCTTGGATACACCTCACTAACTCATTGACATGATAACTTCTTTGTATTTTTTTTTCATTTACATATCATTGAAACTAGAATGTATGATTGAGCTTTGACTATCCACATGTTCATGTTTCATTGAATTTTTTGTAAGATTCTTTAAATTTATAAAGGAAAAACAATAAATATTTTTATGTGCTTTCTTTATCTGCTTCCTAGAAGCAATAATTTTTCACATCGATTTTCGTAAGTTTTGATTAAAACTTGCAGCTTGTAAATCATGTAAATAAGTGAGACTTGTATATCTTATGCGTAAATACAACTACTACAGTTACAATAGAGCATACATACATACATACATACATACATACATACATACATACATATATATATATATAGTGTTTAGTAATTAGTTATTTATTAGTTAGTGTTTAGAACGAGTTACACCAAACAACTTGGGTTATTTAGACAACCCCAGATTGGACCTGCTCTTCCAGTTGACGAATGGTCATTTTTTCCCGTCAACAAATGGTGCTAGAAGGAGTGCCAGACTGACAAGCCGGCCTTGCAGGAGTCTTTGTTTTGAATGTATTTAGTTCCCCATGGCTCCCCAAATCACTATGTTGGAACATGCTTTCGACTTCTCATTATCTGATGTTCCCAATGAGACAATCTCTCACTTGTCCAAACTCACCTTTGATGGTAGGGGGGATGTATCTGCTAGAGACCATTTTAACAATTTTTGGTGCAAATGCATCAAACATGACATTTTTGATTTAAAAGTTTTATGCAGATTGTTTTCTTTTACTTTTAGGGGCTGGATTAAACATTGGTTTGAGTCTTTCCAACATATCAAATTTTTTATTGGTTTCAATTTGTAGAGGAATTTTTAGATGCTTTTGAAATCTATGATTACAATCAATTATGTGAAGAATTTCAGACTTTGCTAATCAATGGCAATTCATCCTCAGAAGACTTTTCGACAAGAATCTACCATGCTCTTTGTAAGTTTAATCTTGATGACATGTCATTTATATTAAATCTCCTCTATGATTCTTGCATCCCTGTCATCCAGTCATATTCAATCGCGAATGATGAAACAGTTACAAATCTTATCACTCAATTGCGAGAATAATTTTGTTCGTAGGATGAGAGAAATTCATCCGAAAATTTTGAACAAACAAGCGGGATTCTATCTATTGAAGAAGTTCTTACTGATAATCAAATTGGTTTTTCCTCTGAAGCATTGTATATTCATTCCTCGACCATTGTGGAAGAAGATTTGATGTTGGGTCAAGATGAATGTCCATATTCTTCTAACTCTTGCTCTAATCAGTACTTAAACTCATTTATTAAAGAACACTTAGGTGACTAAAAAAATCTTAAGCATTCTAACATTCCAATGAAACTGATTAGAGATGTAGATCTTCAATTGGAAGAAGAAACCTTAAACTCTCATTTACAAATTGTATCTTATCAACATGAAAGATCTTATTTTTTTCATGAAATTTTTGAATTATCTATCATACAGGAGGTAAATTTAGATGATCATATTATGTTGAAGAATTTATCACCAAAACGGAGTGAAATTTTTAAGGAAAATGAAGTGGAATGTCTTGAGAATACCATTGTTAAATATCATAGCTCAAGATATTATTTTCATGTGCTCATTTATGATTCTTTTTATTCTTTATATCCCAATATCTTCTTAGATTCTGGTGGACTTGATACTTTACCCACAGTATCTTACTCTTTTCCATCACAATCAAATCTTTTTGTTATGCCAAAATTTGGTGAAATTAATTCCAAACATAACATTTATGAAGTTGGATTTGATGCTCTTTCACTTTTGTCACTCGCATGGGAAAATGACTTGTTGCAAGATGATTTTACACGATTTATTGTTGAAAAAGACAATGCACTTATTCTTATGGAAATCAAATATTCTACTCATTCTTTGATTAGTTCGAATTTTAATGTTTATGCTTCACAGTTTGAAACAATCAATATCATCAAAGGAAGTGTTCAAACCAATAATCTAATTGATGTCATGAATCCTCCTATGATGTGTTCCCCATTGATATATCCATTTCATCAAAGTCATAGTTTGCATTCTAATTTTTATGACAGGATCTTAGAATGGCTTGAAGATTCGTATCTAAAAAATATTCATAATAAAAATAAAGTTGTGCTTGCTTTGTTTCTACCTAAATATCTAGGAAGTAAGCATTACATGATTTTTGTAGATCCTCCATGTGAAGAAATTGATGAACACTTGGAGAATTGTCAAGACAATGGGGCACTTCGACCTTAGTTGATGGTTATGTCAGGTCCCCAAAATATTGACAAGCTTTCCAAAATTGCTTACACTCTTTCATGCAATTATGACCCATATCACGACCAGATTGCAGAATGGTTGGAGGATTCATACATCAAGAAGTTTCAAAAGAATGGTAAGGTCGTTCTTGTTTTGTTTTTAAAAGAATATATAGGAGGTAAGCATGACATATTTCTTTTGTATCTGCAAATACTACAATCTTTTATTCCGATTTTCGACTTTCTATGCCTTGCAGGATTGAAGATGCTCTTGTGGCTACATTGGAAATACAACTTCACTTAGTATTTTTTATTTGTTTAGTAGTTAGAGTAGGTTTTATTTTAGTTTTATTTCTCAATATTTCTTTGTGTAATAATGCAGTTATGAACACAAGTGGGTACACCAAGAGAACCATAATATGAATGTTGTCAGGGAAGTCCACTTTTAAATCTTTTTCTCTCTTCTTTTTGTTGAATATTTCTTTTCAAAAACGCAATATCATCATAAATTTTTTAAATGGAAAGTAAAGAGATAAGTAAATTTAATCTATCAATTCAACCCTGACCCAAGGTGCCACGAGTAGGACTGCACTCATCTTAATAAGGATTTTTCTATTTTCTTTTAGTCTCTTTTATTTTTAATAATAGTGCTTGGTCAAAGTAACATTTTATGCATCACTATCTTAAGAAAAGAACTTGCTCACACATGATATTTTATATGATTTAGTTCTTCCTTTATTTTACAGTGAGATGATAGTGGATACAAAAACTCAATTTTATCTTTGGCCAAAATCGTTTCCTGAAAAGTTTTTTTTTGTTGTTTTGATTTTGTGTACTTCTGATTTTGAATCCCATTAATAAAATTTGATTTGGGTTGTTGTGTGTTTTTGTTTTCTTTGATTATTTTGAATGAGTTTTCTTCTTATCTTTCTTTTTGAATCAATATATTTCTGATCAAAGAGTTATTGTCGAAGGAAGCATTTATTTTAAGACTTGTGTTTTTCAAGCAAATTGAAATAGTTCAAAGAGGACCTGGTATTAAGATATAGCTCGGACAATTGATTTTTAAGTCAATTGTCACTTTCATTTTGTTCTCAAATTATCTTTGCCAGAGTATTACACCATAGATATGGTTTAAATCTTTGAGAATTACGATGATCTTTAAACTTTTTACGCCATCCATATTCTTAAGTAATCACTTTTAAGTGCTTCCCCATTCTCTAGATGATTTCTTAAAGGAAATCTAAAATCTCTAAACCATGATAAAACTTCCAGTTTTGAAAGAAAATAAATAAACTATTCACCTGTATTGCAATTAACCTCCAGTATCACCCCACTCTCTTTGTCATCAATAAATCTATAATTGTATTATTATTTAAAAGTGGCATAAGAGGGTTGAAAGAAATTATGTGTGGGAAGTGTGTGTAAACCCATCGGGGTACTGAAGAGGCTCGCTAGCAATGGGTAAATGCACACATGATACCAAGACAACTTCGTCGGGGTATTGAATAGGCCTACTGGTAGCGAAGCAATGTCGAGTCGAGAGGTAGCAGGTATATGTTTTCAAATTAACTTTTATGGAAGTATACATCATGTGGATACAACTATTAGATGGGATTAAAGTACTTGAGTGGGTTAAATGACATCCCTGTCGAGGCTATGGACGTCTGCTGGTAGCAATGGCTCTGACAATGGTATTGAAGTTCTTTTATAAACATTGTGACTCTTTGATTAAGACATTATTTCAGGTTATAATCCTCTGCAAAGAAAATTCTATTCTCTGGTTATAACATTGAGCTTATCCTAATACTATATGGTCTCAGAGTGAATTTATTTCAGGGAGCTTAAATCCTTTTTCAAGTCTTATTATTTTCTTCCTAAGATGAAATCTTACTAGATCAGAGATAACTGCTTCACCCAATAAGTCGCCATTTGTTGGGCTCCAACAACTCCCCCTAAAGTTTTACAAAATTTAAAGGGCCCCCATTAGAATCTTGACAATTATAATGAGCTACAATATCAACCTTTTCAAATAGTTCCATACCTTGGCTTGCTTTGAGACAAACTTAAGACATTCACTATAGTATGAGACATTTATTACAAGAGTATATGTCAAAAGTTAGAAACAAGCATAAAAATCTCAATTTAAACAAAAACGATAATTTTTTATCAAATGTTTACTTTTGTTTAAATTATTATTATGTGTTTATTTTTTTGCTTATTAGCAAGTTTGAATATTTTGAATAATGTGTTCAATACTTAATCAAATAATATCTTGGTTGGTTTCTCATTTTCATAAAATCATTTGGTGATATTAATTAATTAAATTCTTTTTTCATTTTGCATCTCATAATAATAATAAAAAATAAACAAAAGAATTATCTATCATTTGTTTGATTTTGTAAAAAACCAAAATTAATATTTTTCTCTTCTCCATTAACTTGAAGCTTCTAGGATCTTAAGATCATTATAAACAATATTTGTTTAGAACTTATAGTTAGTTTAAATTCATTTTTTATTTTATTGTTCTAGATTTTGTTTTATTCACAATTTTTAGGTTATCAATTTAGGTTTCTTTTTGTTTCACAAGTTTCCATTATTAAATATTTGATACAGATCTGATCATGGCTTGATTTTATTATCCAAATACATTCAAGATGATTGATCCAAAAATAATATTGGATTGCTACAAATAATTTTATGAGCAACATTAAATAAAATTTGGAAAGACGTCAAGATCAGATAGACAATTTTGCAGGACTGATTGAAGCCAAACCGTGAGAAAATTGAAGAAACGGTTGAAAACCCACTTCCAAAATGGACCCATTTACCTTTTGCATAAATATTTTCCCAAACAAATGCACGATTTGAGAGATATTTGGGTCTCTGTATGAGACAAATTTTAGGTGGTGGAAATTATTAATGATGCCTAGACAATTCATTCATTCTATAAATATATGAGAGAGTTCAGAGCTAATGGATGAAATAATAGGGAGAGGAGGATTTTAATCCTTTCTCTTTTGTATATTATTTATTTTGTAAACTTTTCTTCTTTTCAAATGTAGTAACAGATGGTTGGAATCTTTGGGAGAATTGACGATTATTTTCAAAGAAGAATATTGAATTCCAGGTTGCTTAATGGATTTTGTTCTCTGAGTAAAATGATTTTATTTCCATTATAATATCTTCATATTCTTTGAATAATTGATTATGCATTGATTTAAATTAGCTTTAGACTGTTTTATCAATACATGGTTAATTTCTATCATTTATATATTAATTTTTTTCCAATCTTTAAAGTCTATTATCCAAAAGCAATTCTTCTAGGACTATAGAATTGACAAGTGATTCCAAAACTTAATAGAACGACATATATGCATTTTTGTTTTAGCCTTTTGTTTATAATGTTGTTATTTATGTTTTGTTAATCCTGTTACATGCACAGGTATGATATCTTTATATTTAATGATCTATGATATGTAGGAGGTTTATATTATAAATACCATCTATCATTTGCTTCTCAAAATACAATTGTTGTGATCATATCTTCGATTTAAATAATGGGATTTATCTTTGAGTTTTAAATTGAATGATAAAATGCATAGATTGCTTCTAGATTTATCTTTCTGTAATCATGTATAATTATGAGATTACAGGTTTATGTTTGTGTTTCCTTTTCTGTCATTAAAACCTTAGCTGCCAATACATATTCTGAATTTATTTAGAACAATCATAAGGTTCATTGCATATTTCTCTCTTAGACATGGCAGTTCGATGTCCTCCAACTATGCAGATGCTTGGATACACCTCACTAACTCACTGATATGATAGCTTCTTTGTATTTTTCTATCATTTACATATCATTGAAACTAGAATGTATGGTTCACCTTTGACTATCCACATGTACATGTTTCATTGAATTTTTTACAAGATTCTTTAAATTTATAAAGGAAAAACAATAAATATTTTTATGTGCTTTCTTTATCTGCTTCCTAGAGGCAATCATTTTTCACATTGATTTTCGTAAGTTTTGATTAAAACTTGTATCTTATAAATCATGTAAATAAACGAGACTTGTATATCTTCTTCTTAAATACAACTAATACAATTACATTAGAGCATATATATATATATATATAGTGTTTAGTGATTAGTTAGTTATTTCTCTCTTTTATTCATTTCTTTTAGGATTCTTAGATTGGCTATCAGAGCCATTAAACCTGTCAAAATGAGTTACACCAAATGGCTTGGGTTATTTAGACAACCATGGACTGGACCCACTCTTTTAGTTTAAGGACAGTCAATTTTTTCCGTCAACATGTTCCTTCCATCAGAATTTAGGAGGATACTTGTGTAGCCACCGCAAGGTCCATCTACATGGGAGGAGGAGAATGGCCAATGGAATCCCACTACAGGTCTGAGTACCCGGGGAGACAACCATTTCTTCTACTAACCTTTCTCAGTAGCCATCAACGCATCTAATTGTCATGATCAGAGCTTCAACTGATCAATTGGCGCAGAGACTACAACATGTTGAACGGGATGTAGAGTTGTCAAAGGAGGAAGCACTCCTCACCCAGGCACATAAGACACAAGAGGAATACACAAAGATCCAGGCGGAGAAGAAACTAGAAATATTCTAGGAGAAGCTTGCAAAAGCCTGTCCAAAGATAAGAAAGCCAACACCAAAACTGTCTGAATCCAGTGTAGCATGCGAGCCTGATCAACAGATTGAGATACTCTAGGGAGCATGGTAAGAACTGGCCATTCATGTAGAGAATCTAGAAGAACTACCATGGGAGAGTCAACATGAAGCAGAGAAACAACTTCAGAAGATGCAAGAGAAAATGGAAATCATTTTAGTTGAAGGGAACAAGGCCAGAGTAACTTTACACCGAAGGACTGCAGAGTGTACAAATGTTTTCTGAGAGGTTAGTGTCTGGATGGGCATTATAACATGGTGCAACTAGAATTTGGAGGACTTGAGCATCAAGGTATAGTCACTCAGTGAAGAGGTTTCCACTACACTAGATCTGCTAGAACAACAAGAAAAGTTTGACCAGATCCAACAAACTGATAATGAGATAAATGCTTTATATGAAGCCCAGTCAGTGGCTAAGAGAGAGCTACGCAAGTTCTGACTAGTCGTCTAGAAATCGTACATGCAGATGCACTAGGTGGATGCTACAACTGATTCAGAGTGGAACTCTCTGGTTGCATCTAAACCCAAGGGATGCATTACAGACGCAACTCACTAGTTCGTGCCCAAAGCTTCGTTGTTGGCCAGGAAATAGTAGGATAAAGATGATGACTTCTAAGGTATAAGAAAGAGAGCCCTGGAATTGGTTCCAGAGTTGGGCCCTTCATTTGAAGAAGTGGAGGAAGAAAGTGCTCCAGAAAAAGTGGAAAGAAGAATAAAGACAAAGGATAAAGGAAAGCAACAATCACTACAAGAATCCACAGAAGAGTCAAGGAGTTGACTCGAGGGTGAGTCAAGGATTGTGGCCGGAGCCTGTTGGGACCTTCGTTTTTTATTAAAAGAAGTTGCGCAAGCAATACTATAGTCCCAGTTTTTCTTAGAAATTTGTGCAACCCATAAAGAAGTTGGACAACATAGAAAGGAAGGAAACAAAAAGTGGTTAGAGAGACAATGCAACACCAGCAAGGCGAAAACAGTTACAACAGAACAAGAACAAGAAAGCAGTCAAAGTCTCAAGCTAGAAAATCACAATTAGCTTATATATACGATATGTATATGATTGTAACGGGTTGGTGTAGTCAGTATTATCATTCACTCCATTTAGGTTCCGTGATTGTAATTAATATCCATTTTGGGAAAAAGTTAGATAGAGCTCTGAAGAATGAGTTCGGAGCCAGAAAGATTGTAATAGAGTAATGACTGTATCTGAGAAACTCTTGTGATGATAATATATGGAAGGACCTAAAATTTTGAAATATTCTATGTAATTCTTTGTCTATGTCTATGAATTTTCATTTTACTTTACTTCTGTAAGTCTGATAAGATCAATATGTTATAGTTGTTTACAAATGTTGTCGCAACTCTATTATTTTTACTATTAATTATGAATGGGTTCATATATTCTCTTTGTTAGTTCATCTTGTGCAATACTATGGTGAATCTTGAATATTCTGGAGATCTACCAAAGTATTATCCTTTCCCTTCCCTATATTCTTGTCTTGGTTGTGCTTTAGGTGAGACTCCTTCTCTCCAGAGAAGATGAAAATGCCAGTGCTCTAGACTACTCAGTACCTTTTGTTGGTAACCTGAGAAGGACCCTAGTATGATAAACTTTGCGCCAACACTTTGTACCCCCCAGCCAAGCCCAATATCAACCCAAAAACACCTATTTTGGTGGATGATGAGGAGGATGAGGAGATTTCCCAACTAGTACTTTTAGTAGACCAATATATTGTTGTCATAGAAAAGTCAAAAGATGGAGAGATCGATGATTTCATAGCTTTTGCCTCATTATCTTCCCAACACAACCTTAATCAGATCCTGAGAAAACATACTCAATAAATCCTCTCCATGGTTGATGCACCACCAATATCACAAGAGACAACCACTACTGAAAGAATTAAGTCTCTTACCAAGCCTGTGTAAATTAGCCCAGGGAATTTTCTGAACATTAATCGAGGATTGTCTATGCCACAAAAGAACAACTCATTGAGTTCCTAAGGAAGTGTAGCAATGCTTTCTTCTGGGAATAAACAGATATGAAAGGAATCATCCCAAAATTGTGTACACACCATATATATATCAAAGAAAAATCCAGACCCATTCACCAACTGCAACGCAAGATGAACCCAACATAGAAGGAGATAGTTAATGAATAACTATATAAACTAACCTTCACAAATTTCACATATCCTATCTTTGACATAAAATGGGTCTCCCCTCTCATTATAGTTCCAAAAAAGAATGGTAAATGGAGTCCCCATTAACTATAGGGAGTTAAACAAAGCCACCCACAATGACCATTTCCCCTACCTTTTACAACCAATTGTTGGACACATTGGCCGGGAATAAATACTTATGTTTCCTCGATGGGTTGAGCGGATACAACCAAGTTCAAATTACACCTGAGGATCAAGAGAAGACCACATTCACTTTCTCATGGGGAACATTTTCATATAGGGAGTTTCCATTTGGACTTTACAATGCTCCAACTACCTTTCAAAGGGTAATTCTTGGTATATTTTCTTATCTCATTCACGAATGGGTAGAAGTGTATATGGAAAATTTCATGACATATGATGAAACCTTCATATCATCTCTCATTCACTTAGAGAAATTACATAAGAGATGCATGGAGTCCATTTTCACTCTCAACAATGAAAAATGTGTTATGATGTTCACAAAAGGTATTGTCCCAGGGAATCACATCTCTCTTGTAGCTATGTGGGTCGATTCATTGAATATATAGGCAATACTCAATCCCCCTACCCCAAAAACACAATAAGAGGTAAGAAGTTTTCTAGCAAAGGATGGATATTATAGACTCTTTATGGAAAATTTTGCAAAAATTGCATGCCCCTTAATCCTATTACTCAAAAGGATGTTGAATTCAATTGGACTGATAGGTGCCAGAGTGCTTTTGAAGAACTAAAGAAGCTTGAGGGGACTAGGCCGATCTGTGTCATTACACATATCCATAGATGCATCAGACACTGTCATTAGAGTTGTGCTTGGACAACAAGAAGAATCATGTCATCCATATGCAATATACCTTATTAGTAAGAATCTTACACCTACTGAGGTAAATTATACAATCATATAAAAATAGTTTCGTGCTATTTTCCATACTATAAATAAGTTTCACTATTACATCACTATATATCTTGTAACTATACACAATAATCATGTTATTATAAGGTATTTGATCATGAATAAACCTATCACTCATGGCAAGGTGACTAGATGGTTACCATTATTATAAGTGTTTGACATTACCATCATGGAAAAACCAGGGAAGGATAATGTCATTGTCGAATTCCTTTCTCGGATTTTCAATGATGTGTTGGACAACTGAGAGGGGGGGGGTGAATCAATTGTTACCATGATTAAACAATTATGCTTATTTTAAACTCTTTACATAGCACTCAATGAAAATCACAATAATGCAGGGAGATAAGCAATAGACCATTCGACATCAGTCACACATATGAAATATGCAAAGATAGATATTTCCCGAGGAAACCCATAAAGGGTAAAAACATCTTCTTCTTGGTATGATAAGTAATCTTTACATTCTGTACATTATCATACTTATGAGCTCCAACTCATTGTGAGGCTACAACCTCTATTTTGCAAGCTGCAACTTGCTGAGAGCACCAACTCTCTATTTTCTCTAGCACCAACTCCCTGGTTTCTCTAGCACCCACTAGAAGGAAGAAACAACTCCTTAAGTGTTCTAGCACCAACTGGATGGAAGAACCTACTTCCACTTATACAAGAACCAACTTGTTTGAGAGCACCAACTCTCTAGTTTCTCTAGCACCCACTAGAAGGAAGCACCAACTCCTTGAGTGTTCTAGCACCAACTGGATGGAAGCACCAGCTTCAAGTCACACAGGCACCAACCTGTATAACAGAGAACAATAATTCTCCCTTGCACCACCCTACCACCCTATCTTTTTTGGCTGCAACCAGATGGAAGCTACAACTCCCTATTTTCAAGCATCCACTTGAACGTCCAAGGACAACAGTCCTCCATAGCACCTCCCTACCACCCTGATTATAAATATTTTCTACTAAAACTTATTACAGTGATTCAATAGTTGTCATTGGCTTACCAGGCTTATCACTATTCTGCTATGATGCTCTGCTCTCCTGTATCAGTGTCTCTCTACTTGCATCTTCTTGCACTTTCTGATCTTCTACTTTTCTCTACAAGTGCACCTTAGCCTTATTTTAATATATTAGTTATGCATCTCTGTTCTTTTCTTCTTCTACGCTTTATGCTTTGCGTCTTATTTTGATTCTATGAGTTACGCCTCTCCTGTGTATTTTAGCTCCTGCCCACAAGATGCTATTTCCTCGTGTGTAATTCCTCTCCACAACAACCTCCATCTCTTCTATGTTCTATGTATTTATACTATCTATGCACCTTCTCCATCCTCCATGCACAATGCCTCTGCATGCTCTTCATCGTGCCACGATTCTTCTCATCGGGTTGTTCACTGCCACTCCACTTTTTCTCTGCTAAAAACGAAAATTGCATCTCGCTTCTGTCTATTCCTCATCTGTTACTCATCTCTGAGTTTTATCTCACACTACACATATTGTTGGTCTCACACTGTGCATACTGTAATTTTCCCTTCTTTACAGTTCAACTCATTTTTCATTCAAAACAGCCAACCACGCACAGTCACTGCGTGTTTCTTTTATACACTACAACCACTTCAGTTACCCCTCAAAACCCTAGAACAACAACGCTTCAACAACTGAAATGTCAACTATCCAAGAACCATGATTTGGTTATGCTAACTAAATCATAACTGAATAATTAACTGTGAAGTGCAACAGTATCCCTCCGATCATATTCAAATTCACCTGCACTGTTGGATTAAATCCACAGGGTCTTGCGTTTATCCCATATGCCCACTAGCTATGACCATGGGCCTAATCAAGATGCGTTTAGAATTTCACAACTTCAGGACTCCTATGATGAAGAGTCTCAAATCTTCATGTTGCGATCGCCAAAACTCCGAAATGGAGTTTAGTACCGCTAGCTTCTTCCTCTCTTGTGACCACTATCTGTGACCAGGGGCTAAGCACGAGAGTGCTTCATGATTTCATACCTTCACGGGATTTCATCTTGCCTGATCAATGGTCCACAATCTCCCTTTGATCAATGCCTCAGATTAAGTCGTGGTTTCACATTTCGGCTTTTCAGCATTTCTATGATGAAGTGTTTCGACACTCCAAGTCACAAACCCCGAAATGATCTGAAGATATTTCGACGTTTCTCATTTTGGCATTTCAGAATTCTTGTGATGAAGTGTTTCGACACCCCAAGTCACGAACCCCAAAATGATCTGAAGGTATTTTAGCATTTTTCATTTTGTCGTTTTGGCATTTCAGTGATGAAGTGTTTTGACACTCCAAGTCACGAACCCTAAAATGATCTGAAGGTATTTTGGCATTTCGCATTTCGACGTTTTAGCATTTCTGTTATGAAGTGTTTTGACACTCCAAATCATGAACCCCGAAATGATCTAAAGGTATTTCGGCATTTTTCATTTCGTGATTTCATCATTCTTGTCATGAGTTTCCTTAACACCTCCAACTCCCGGTATCTAAAACTCCGAAATGGAGTCAGATCAACGGTCCACGATCTCCCTTTGATCAACGACTCAAATTAAATCATGGTTTCACATTTTGCGATTTCATCATTCTTGTCGTGAGTGTCCTTGACACCTCCAATTCCCGGTATCCGAAACTCGGAAATGGAGATTAAGTCTTCTTTCACATTTTTTGATTTCATAGGATAGAGCACTTCCTTCCTTTGACTTCTTAGTCAGCAAAATGCTAATCTGTGACCACGTGTCCTGCCTGAAGATGAATAGTCCTCCTGCTTTCGGGATTTTGTAAGCCCTCTTTACCTTGCACTTTAATGATCATGCAGGTTCTCCTGGATCTAATGACTCTCGATCCCCGTGCTCAGATCTAATGCCTAATATTTGTCCTCCATCTACTCACTTCTCCTGTCTCGACTTATGATGTCTTTCGAGCCTATTTTCCATCAATTTCCAAGAACCTCTGCACTATCTCTTCTGATTTTATCGAGCTTGCTCTGCTGCATCTTCCCAAAATACTTCTGGTGCCTGCCTGACACATTCTTCCTGTACTTAAGCCTTTGCACTATCTCTTCTGATCTTATCGAGCTTTCTCTGCTGCATCTTCCCAAAATACTTTCGGTGCCTGCCTAGCACATTCTTCCTGTACTTAAGCCATCATCATTGTTATACTTGCCATCAATGACAAGAATACACTGCTTGTAAAACATGCCAACAATATCCCCCTTTGGAATTGATGGCAACAAAGGCACCCAGACTCTTTTCTCCCCCTTTGACATCAATGTCAAAGAAAACACACTCCCCCTGATTTGTTGCAGTACTTGTCGGAGGTATCAGATATTCAACCAATACAAACTCCCTCTAAACGGATGAATTGTCTTATTTGAGTCCTTCAGAGTATTTGTATTTAAGCCAAAGTCTTCTCCTTCTGATTCTTGGACCTGTTCATCTTCATCTTCAATTGTGTCCTTTGTAGAAGACTCAATATTTCTCACCTCTCTTACTGGGACTCCTTCATCAACCTTTTCTTGTCATAATTGGATGACTCCCCCTGTCATTGTTGTCTCTCTCCTTCTGATTGTTTTCCTCCTTTGTTTCTGAAAGGTTAGCTTTCCCTGATAGGGTCTTTCCTCTTGTTATCTCTACAGAATGTCATGTATATAATTTTGTACATCAGAATGTTGCTACTGCGAATGTTTTTGTCCTACTTGAACACTGCAGAATTGTAGGTTGTACTTTTTAAATAACCCTTGGATCTCCCCATTGATTCTCATCGATCTTTATTACTGCAGTTTCAATTTTCTTCCATGATCCCTACAATCCAAGGATTTTATGACCATATTTAATCACAATAAAAAACCACTACAACCACTCTCATACCTGCTTTTCTTTCTCACAAATGAAGGAAATGTATTAGGTTTCTTAGGAGTACTGATTTTTTCCTAGATGTATCCAACAACAGATTTGTCAGTTGGTGATCTCTGACTATCCAAGAGCTTATCCAGGGTCATGGAGTTGTTCAAGAACTTGCTTTGGGTGTTTGATTTCTCAACCTTCAAAAGTTCTACTTGCATCTTATGACATGATTCTTCTTCTACTTCTTCCATGGGATAAATTCTAGCTAAACATTCTTTTATTGTATCTAAATCTTCTTCTTTACTTGCAGGGGAGGATTCAACATAAGAATATTTAGATACAATTCCCACTTGTCCTGAGTTTACAGATTTTATCTTACAGTCTTTGGAAAGGACCACCTCTTTACATCCTCTGTCACACATTTGACTTACATTGAGAAAATTATGTTTCATCCCATCTATAGGAAGATCATCTTAAGAATCTCCTTTTCCATTACTTAAACTCACCATCCCTTTATCCTTGTTTTTACCTAGTTCATCATTTTCAAGGATCACATTTCCTATTTTGATTTTTCTTATAAACAAAAGCCTATCCTTTTTTCCAGTCATGTGCTTGGAACATCTACTATCTATATTCTAGGGGTTCTTTTGTCTTTGAGCCGACAACACTAATCCACACTTATCACTTTCTTTCTTCTTCCAAACCTTGACCTTTTTAGCAGTGGAATTCAAATCTGATTCATAGTTCTTTAAGCGACAATCAACAGCTTTATGTCCATATTTATGACAGATGTAACATTCTGGTTCGTTGATTAAAGAGTCAAAATGATTATTATTCTTAACTTGTGTCGTTTTCCCATCCATCAAGTTATTTGAAATCTATGCAATTTTTTTACCTGGGTGTCTCATTCGTTGTTGTGGCAGATATCTATACCTTGAATGTCTTGCTTGCTCATATCTAAATTTTAAAGAACAATTTACAACTTTGTGACCAAAGTTAGAACAGAAAAAACAATATCCATAGAAAAATCCTTGGTACCTGGAAAATGGTTGTCTTCTTTGAGCAGGTCGATTTCTTCCATGATGATGATTTCCTTGAGTAGGGAGTGCATTATTTCTTTGTTCTACAGATTTAGTCTTGGCACCTTTTTCTTTACTCCTCCTGGGCAATTGATTTTCTTCCTTTGTTCCTACAGGTTTGTTGTTGTCATTGGTTGTAGATTTGACAAACTTGATGGGTTCTTTGTTTCTTGGTTGACCACTACTTGATCCCTCTTCATAACCCAGACTAGTTTTCAGCTTTGGATTCCTTTGCTGATTCAGAATGGTGGCTAATCATTCTGAGGCTTTGATACTTGACATATTCTGGTGATACAAGGCTTGAAACTTCTCCAACTCTTTCCTAGTTTTCACTATCTCTTCTTCTAAGTCTTCACACCTCGCTTTCTTCTCTGAAAAATTTTGTTTCAGTATGTCTTCTATTTTCTTTGCCTCTTCTAACTCCACTTTTAGTAGAGAAAAGTTTTCATCAGGTTTTTCACCATTCATTTTAAACTGCTTCAACAACTGTTTTTGTTTTCTCTTCTTACATATGAGTCTCTTAATTTCTTCCAAAGAACTAATTAATTCACCTTCCATATCCACCACAACTTATTGATCATCCATTTCACCTCCTGTATTTTCATCATCAAAATCTCCCATAGCCATAAGCATAAAAATATTTACTTTGTTTTCACATGATGAATCACTATCTATGTCTTCTGAGGAATTGTCATTGTTTGCACACAAACTTTTCTTTTTACTATATTTCTTGAATTTGTACTTCTTTTCATCATCAGAGTTCTGGTCCTTTTTCTGGTGGGGACA
>ML780683.1:384552-421592 GCA_009831015.1 Picea engelmannii | reverse complement strand
CTTTGTTTTCACATGATGAATCACTATCTATGTCTTCTGAGGAATTGTCATTGTTTGCACACAAACTTTTCTTTTTACTATATTTCTTGAATTTGTACTTCTTTTCATCATCAGAGTTCTGGTCCTTTTTCTGGTGGGGACACGTAGATGAAAAATGACCTATCTAGCATAGTTAAAACATTTGAAGGGAATCTTTCCTTGATATTTTCCCGATCCTTTCTTTAACCTTCTCACAAATTTTTCCTCAATATCATCTAAATTTGAATAAGTATTCTCGTCTGCTTTAAAAGATGCTTCTCTAGTAATGGATTTATCTTTGTTGATTCTCATTTCATATGCAGTTATAGTTCCTAGGAGTTGATCAATGGACACAGTTTTAAGATAATTTAGTTATTCTATTGCAAAGACTTTTGGATTAAATTTATCAAGCAAAGATCATAAAATCTTCAGAACTAAAATTGATTCTTCAATCTTCTCACCAAGACCCTTCATGGCATTCACAAGTTCTTCAACTCTTAAAAAATACTTGCTAACTGTTTCATCTTCATTCATCTTTAGTTGTTCAAACTTCAACCTAAATGTTTGAAGTTTGGCATCTTTTACTTTCTCATTTCCTTCATAGTTGCTAATAAGTTTATCCCACATTTCTTTGGCAGTTTGAAGATGCATCACCTTTACAAACTCGTCTTTTGCAAGTCCATTCAAGATAACATTCATTCTCTTAGAATTAAAGATAAATTCTAACTTCTCATCCTTGGAAGCTAGCACAATAGGCTTTATGTATCCAGTCTCTACTACATCCCAAACATCAGCACCTAAGGCCATTAGGTATGTTCTCATTCTAACCTTCCAGAAGGCAAAATTTGTTCCATCAAATAGAGGAGGCTTAGTGGTTGAAGTCCCATCATGACTTGTCATGTTTAATCTTACAGATCTACCTTTAGATAAAAGTAACTGGCTCTGATACCGATTGTTGGACAACTGAGCGGGGGGGGGGTGAATCAGTTGTTACCATGATTAAACAATTATGCTTATTTTAAACTCTTCACAGAGCACTCAATGAAAATCACAATAATGCATGGAGATAAGCAATAGACCATTCGACATCAGTCACACATATGAAATATGCAGAGACAGATATTTCCTAAGGAAACCCATAAAGGGTAAAAACCTCTTCTTCTTGGTTTGATAAGTAATATTTACATTCTGTACATTATCATACTTATGAGATCCAACTCATTGTGAGGCTACAACCTCTGTTTTGCAAGCTACAACTTGCTGAGAGCACCAAATCTCTATTTTCTCTAGCACCTACTAGAAGGAAGCACCAACTCCCTGGTTTCTCTAGCACCCACTAGGAGGAAGCAACAACTCCCTAAGTTTTCCAGCACCAACTCGATGGAAGCACCTACTTCCACTTATACAAGCACCAACTTGTTTGAGAGCACCAACTCTCTGGTTTCTCTAGCACCCACTAGAAGGAAGCACCAACTCCCTGAGTGTTCCAACACCGACTGGATGGAAGCCCCAACTTCCAGTCACACAGGCACCAACCTATATAACAGAGAACAATAGTTCTCCCTTGCACCACCCTACCACCCTAGATTTTCTGGCTATAACCATATGGAAGCTACAACTCTCTGTGTTCGAGCACCCACTTGAACCTCCGAGGACAATAATCCTCTCTAGCACCTCCCTACCATCCTGATTATAAATATTTTCTACTGAAACTTATTACAGTGATTCAATAGTTGTCATTGGCTTACTAGGCTTATCACTGTTTTGTTATGCTGCTCTGCTCTCCTATATCAATGTCTCTCTTCTTGCATCTTCTTGCGCTTTATGATCTTCTTCTTTTCTCTACAAGTGCACCTCAGCCTTCTTTTACTGTCTCAGTTATGCATCTATGTTCTTTTCTTCTGTTGCACTTTATGCTCTGCGTCTTATTTTGATTCTATGAATTATGCCTCTTCTATGTATTTCAGCTCCTGCCCACAGCATGATATTTCCCCGTGTGTAATTCCTCTCCACAACAGCCTCCATATCTTCTCTATTCTGTGTATTTATACTATTTGTGCACCTTCTTCGTCCTCCATGCATGGTGCCTCTGCATGCTCTTCACCATGCCACGGTTCTGCTCATCAGGTTGTTCATTGCCACTCCACTTTTTCTCTGCTTCGCTTGCTCAAGCCTAAAAAAGAAAACTACATCTCGCTTCTATCTATTCCTCATCTGTTACTCATCTCTATGTTTTATCTCACACTGCGCATATTGTTGGTCTCACATTGTGCATACTGTAATTTTCCCTTCTTTACATTTCAACTCATTTTTCATTTAGAACAGCCAACCACGCACAGTCACTGTGTGTTTCTTTTATACACTACAACCACTTCAATTACCCCTCAAAACCCTAGAATAACAATGCTTCAGCAACTGAAACACCAACCATCCAAGAACCATGATTCAGTTCTGCTAACTGAATCGTAACTAAATAATTAACTGTGAAGTGCAACAATAGCCCTCCGATCATATTCAAATTCACTTGCACAGTTGGATTAAATCCACAGGGTATTGCGTTATCCCATATTCCCACTGGCTGTGACCATGGGCCTAATCAAGATGCGTTTTGCATTTCGCAACTTCGGGACTCCTGTGATGAAGAGTCTCGACTCTTCTTCCTCTCTTGTGACCACTATCTGTGACTAGGGGTCAAGCACGAGAGTGCTTCATGATTTCATACCTTCACGAGATTTCATCTTTCCTAATCAACGGTCCACAATATTGCTTTGATCGACACCTCAGATTAAGTCATGGTTTCACATTTCAATGTTTCGACATTTCTGTGATGAAGTGTTTTGACACTCCAAGTCACGAACCCCAAAATGATCTGAAGGTATTTCGGTGTTTTTCATTTCGGCGTTTCGGTATTTCTGTGATGAAGTGTTTTGACACCCCAAGTCACGAACCCCGAAATGATCTGAAGGTATTTTGGCGTTTCACATTTCGACGTTTCGACATTTTTTTGATGAAGTGTTTCGACACTCCAAGTCATGAACCTTGAAATGATCTGAAGGTAATTCGGCGTTTCGCATTTTGCAATTTCATCATTCTTGTCATGAGTGTCCTTGACACCTCCAACTCCCTGTATTCAAAACTCCAAAATGGAGTTAGATCAATGGTCCACGATCTCCCTTTGATCAATGACTTAGATTAAGTCGTGGTTTCGCATTTCACGATTTCATCATTCTTGTCGTAAGTGTCATTGACACCTCCAACTCCCGGTATCCGAAACTATGAAATGGAGATTAACTCATGGTTTCACATTTCGTGATTTCATAGGATAGAGTAGTTCCTTCCTTTGACTTCTTAGTCAGTTAAATGTTGATCTATGACCACGTGTCCTACCCGAAGATGAACGGTCCTCCTGCTTTTAAGATTTTGTAAGCCCGCTTTACCTTACACTTTAAAGATCGTCCAGGTTCTCTTGGATCTAACAACTATCAATCCCCGCGCTAAGATCTAATGCCTAATATCTGTCCTCCATCTGTGCACTTCTCCTGTTTGGACTTAGGATGTCTTCTGAGCCTATTTTCCATCAATTTCCAAGAACCTCAGCACTATCTCTTCTGATCTTATCGAGGTTTCTCTGCTGCATCTTCCCAAAATACTTCTGGTGCCTGCCTGTCACATTCTTCCTGTACTTAATCTTCTGCACTATCTCTTCTAATCTTATCAAGCTTGCTCTGCTGCATCTTCCCAAAATGCTTATGGTGCCCACCTGGCACATTCTTCCTATACTTAAGCCATCATCGTTGTTGTACTTTCCATCAATGACAAGAATACACTGCCTGTAAAACATGTCAACATGTTGGGAATGCACCCCAAGTTGAGGACACATTTCATAATGAGTACCTTTTCCAAGTATCTACTAACTCACCATGGTTTGCAGATATTGCTAATTACTTGGTTTTAGGAAAACTTTCATCACACTTGTCACCAAAATAATGACAAAGGGTCATTAGAAAAAGTGACGGGTATTCTTTGATTGAAGGATGTATCTTCTACACAGGACTGAACTTCGTCATCTGGAACTATGTAATGCAAGAAGAGATTTATCACATCCTAAAGGCATGTCATCATGAGCCCTATGGAGGAAACTTAGTAGACAAAAGAACATGCTATAAATTAATCGACCTTGGATACTACTAGCCCAATACCTTTCATGATGCCAAGGAGTATGTAAAAACATGTGACATTTTCCAGATGATGGGATTCCCAATTCAGCCAGAAAAAATGTGATCCAGGTGGATCTCGATGCCCATCCACCTTTTCCATTGAATCAACATTTCAAGCATATGGTTTTGATAAAGAATGATATTCACCCTTTTGATGGGGAATGGAATGTAATTTCATCTTCATTTGTTAATTACAGACATCATGTAATGATTTCGTAGTGGTATTATGTATATTCTTACAACATAGTGTTAATGCATTGAATCCCACTAGAACTATGTAGTTAAGTGCTCTTGGGGTAGAGTAGTATTGGGATGGGTGACTGATCAGGAAGTCTTATTATTTTACATGCCTATGCATTTTATAAACTTAGACTAATTTATCCCACATGCATCATGGGAATTGTTCTCCCCTCACTCTCTCATATATAATTGAGGTGAAGGAGGCTCTTTAAGCATGCAATGGAATGTGATGTAAATATTGTTGCAAATGAAGCATATCGAACATTCATTTCTTTTCAGAGATAAGCTACCTCATTTTTCCAGTTTGTGTTCTACAATGTTTTTCTATCTTATTCATTAATACAAGTTGGGTTTCAATGTATTTTCATGTTCTCTGTTGTATTTTTGTTTTTGTCTCTTTTCGTTCTCACCATAATATAGATCAATGGTATTAGAGTAGTCTGCTCCTTTGCAGTTCTCAGAGTAGGACCTTGACGAGGTCAAGGTATAGAGATTTGGGTCTCGAGCTAGTTTCACTTAAGGAAAACTTTTCTCGCTAGACAAGCGACTTCCCATGGTGGAAGAAAAGATAAATGACAGACCAGGAAATCCTTTCAAGATGTTTCTCAAGGAATCGCTCATGTGGCAGAGGAATGAGATGATGGACAAATCAGCTCATATCCTTTGAAGACTACCTATGGAAATGACCAAGGCATCTTCGAGAAGAAACCATTTCAAAGGTGAAACACCCTTCAAGGTACAATTCAATTTTGATATCCCCTTATTTGAAGGCCATATAGATGCAGATGCTCTAGAAAAATGGTTGAATCTACTAGAAGGTTATTTCTCTGTTTGAAATTTCTCTGACATTGAAAAGATCACCTTCGTGCTCCTTAAAGACCTTCCCCATTTTAGATCTTGGCGGGAAGGTTACTGGGAGAGGTACATCGTAGATGAATCTACACCATTAAGGAGAGAACCCACTTGGGTGGCCTTTGTATATTCCCTAAAGGAGGAGTTCTACCCTGTCATAAACTATGAAGACCAATACATAAGATGGATGAATCTACGTCAGAAAAGAGATCAAATGGTTTCATAGTACACTAACATATTTCATACCTTGTTCTCAAAGTTGGGTATCAAAGACTCTGAGAGGCACCTAGTTTTGAAGTATTACAATGGTTTTCATATGTACATACAAGTAGAGATGGATTTCTTGGACATATCCTCACTGGGAGCTGCTTATCAATATGCAATCAAAATTTAGCATAAATTCAACCAACAGAGTAAGCGAGAGTTCATGTTTGAAAATATGCCACAAAATAATCATGGAAAAGGAAAACCCAACTCACAGAACAAAGGACAGAGAAAGGAATGCCAACCTCAAGAGAGCCAGTCTAATATGCAGGAAAAGAAGGGAAACGTGAATTCTAATAAAGACACCAAAAAGTGGTGTGAGTTCTACAATAGCCCCTGGCACAACATTGATGAATGTTTCTCGAAACATTCGTTGGTGGTTGATCTCAAAGAAGAATAATCGAAACCTAACTTGGACTCTCATTCAAAGAACAATAAAGGGAAACATCTCATCGATGCAGAACCCTCTACTACCATCGCAGCAAAAAAAATACAACCAGAAGAACCAGAGAAACTTGAGGAGGGGGAGTGCCTCTTCCACTCATAGATGTGGGTAAAGGAGACCCCACTGCATTTGACAATGGGCGTCAGAAGAACCTGATCTCAACTAAGGTTGTTAAGATATTGAATTTGCCAATGACGCCACACACCGAACCATACACCATCGAATGGTTAATCCAAGGACGAGACATCTATGTTATCCAATAGTGTCACTTGTCCTATGGCATCAATCCCTTCATGGATGAGGTAGTGTTTGATGTTTCCCCACTTGAAGTGTCTATGATGTTATTTTAGGACAACCATATATGGAGAAATTTCACACTATCTATGAGTCTCAACCTCACAGTGTCATTGTTACTCTAGGAGGTCATCTCTACAAGGTACCAGAAGTAGCTCAAATGTTGATAGGATATTTCCCCCATGACTTTGGTTCAAGTCACAATAGATCGAAACTGGATTGAGAAGACTTAAATCTTCCTTCAAAATCAAATGTGCAAACTGAAAAATAACTACTTTTCACTAGGAGAGAGTAGGGAAAGAGAGAAGGAGAAAGTGTTCACCTTAAATCCGTAGGTTTAATACTTACAGGTCACATATGTCCATTTGTTTCATCAAAGGAACCCACAAATATGTGAAAAAGACATGTTTTTTAGAAGATTTGCATGAGGGAAGTTGGGAATTTTTCTAACAAGCCAAGGGAAAAGGTTAGGCCATGGCACAAATGCATAGGTGTGGCATTTTGTGCTATAACAAATTCCCTCTAATGTGTGAGGTCATAAGGGAAAAAAATATGGCCAAAATACATTATAAACTCTGGTAGGAAAGGATGCATTGAAGTAAACCCATAAAGGTTCCCGAACAACTAATCTAAGAACAACAACCATCAACAGATATCAAGTAAGAGTATTCTCTTCCCAAGTTGTGCATACCCATGCTCATGAGTGATATAAGCATGGACACCAAATCAAGTACATTGTGGATCCATGGCATATGTCAAATATATCTATAGTCCATGGCCATAAACAATACATAGTGGATCCATGTGATATAAATGAAGTAGCAAGCATGGCCAAGAAAAATACACAGTGGATCCATGTCATAGTGTTTCATAGCCACGAATAGATACATAGTGGAGCTATGTCTCAAGATCAATAATAGAGGATATCTAGGACCAATGGAGAAAACAAGATGATCCTCTGCAAGTACCAATGTCTGTGAGGTAGCACAATATGGGTCGGGAAGGAGCACAAAAGACGTGGTGCTTGTACTTCACGTGAGGTATTCAAAACTATCCGTCGTGGTACATGTCTACATTATGTGAATAGATGAGTTGAAGTTGAACATGATGAGACATCATTTGATTACCAATCATTGATGTATATCATTAACAAACTCGAGACAACCCATCAATGATGATAATGGGCATCAACATACCATGTTAAAATCTAACAAGTGTGAATAAATGAGATGACGTCAAAAACCTGGTAGAATCTATCGATAAGGGGACTTTGATGTATTCCCATTTTCAATATTGAGGGTGCCTGCCACTGATGAATGTAATCCCTAAGGTACCAAACATAACTATAGATCCCTATCCCAGAGCAAGATGTGTTGAATTCAATGGGAAGAGATCTACTAGAAGGAAGGCATTAAGGAATCCTTCATCATCCAACACAAGGGGTGGAAGAAGGCCAAATATTTGGAAGAAATTGGTAGAAGAGATAGATACTTGTGATGATGATATTGACTTGACTGACTCGAGAAGACCGAATTGCAAGGTCAGAGACTAACTGCAGAATGGTTGACTCAGGTTGAAACTTTTTCTTGAATAAAAGCATGATACATTATGTGACTTAGGAAGCATGGACAATGAATGGGGATACACCTGTGATACTAAAGGAATCAACAAATGCTCCATATGGTTGGAAGAATAACCAATCGGGGGAGATAAAACTCAAAAATGAGAAAAAGTCTCTTAAATCCATACTAGACCCAAAATTATGAGAGACTGACTCAATATTGTGATTTGTTCAAAGGTGACAAGACTGTTGCCAATAGAAGAGATAGATGCCTTTCCCCCTTCTTTTTGGTTATTTTATTTTATTTTTGTCTTTTTCATATTATAAAATCCTGAAACGAAATAAAAGAATGCTATAGTACAGTGGAGGAAACTGTTATAAAAATAGGATCGCGGAGCAATAAAATAAGACAAATATGGAAATAAAACACAAAAGATACACAATACAATAGAGACACAGATATATGTGGTTCACCCAGTGTGGACTACATCCACCAGAGAAATTTCCATGTCCTTATTTTATTATTATCTAGCAAATGAAGGGATACAACTTACAACACACCTGTTGTAACTTCCTCTTCTTTCTCTCATCGTCTCCTCTCTCAGAATACAATATTCACAATGATACACAACCACAATACAATTCTCTCATAAAAGAGGGTTTCCTTCTAGGGAAAAAAACCCTAACATAACTTCTTTCATATATGCGACCTTATAATGAACGGTCCAGATTTACTATGAAATTGCAATATAAATTTACAAGAAAAATTTTCCTTCGGGGGCTTCGTCCCAAAAGCCCCTTCGGCAACCTGCTTTCCCTCAGACCTAGTAGGGGGGGGAATCCCTCACTGGAACCCCCCCGCATGGAGGGGTGTGCAATATTTCTGGGTGTACAGTCTTCATGGGGTATAAACACAGTTGAAAACAAATACCTATGAATCATGAAGATAATCATGCTCCATAACCAATAATCTCCCACTTGGAGACTGATTTCAACAACTCCACCACTGTTTTATCTACTAGACTATGATCCTTCTTGGACTTGGAAAATTTCGCATCTTCACCTTCATGCTTGAAGACCAATTGAAACTGAGCAGGAACTCAACTTCTCCCTGGTTACCCCCTTTGTTAACATGTCTGTAGGATTATGGCTAGTATGTGTCTTTTCCAAATTCAAATGTCCATCTTCCAAGACATATCGTATGAAATGATACCCAATTTGCATATTCTTAGTCTTTGAATGCAAGGATGAGTTATTTGCAAGATGAATGGGACTCTCATTGTCACAATACAACCTTCAATTCTCCTACTTCTTTCCCAATTCCTCCATAAACCTCTGCAACCAAATCATTTCTTTGCTATCCTTTGTAGCAGCAACATACTCTACTTCTATTGTTGAAAGTGAAACAACCTTTTGCAGTTTTGAAATCCAACTTACTGTTGTTCCACCTATAGTAAAAACATACCCTGTGGTGCTCCTCCTACTATCTTTATCACCTCCCATATCTGAATCAACATATCCCTGTATAATAGTGTTTGAACCTCCAAAACATAATGCATGAGTAGAAGTACCTCTCAAATACCTGAGAATAGACTTTACTTCCTCCCAATATTCTTTACCTGGATTATTCATATACCTCCTCACAACTCCCACTGCATGTGCAATATCCGGTCTTGTGTAAACCATCACATACATCAAGCTACTAACTGTTGATGAATAAGGGACCCTGGACATGTATTTTATCTCCTCATGTATCTTGAGACACATTTCCTTAGTTAATTTGAAATGGTTGGCCAAAGGTGTACTAACTGGTTTTGCATGAATCTTCATTCTAAACCTCTCCAACACCTTCTCTATGTACTCACCCTAAGACAATGCCAATTTGCAATTTTTCCTATCTCTTGTTATTCTCATACCAAAGATTTTCTTTGTAGCACCCAAATCCTTCATTGCAAATGAATTATCTAATTTCTTCTTGAGCACATTTATATCATGCATATTAGACCCTACAACAAGCATGTCATCTACATACAATAGCAATATAATATAGCTTCCATTTTCTAGCCTTTTAAAATAAACACAGTGATCATAATGACATCTACTATAACTTTGTTCTATCATAAACCTGTCAAACTTCAAATACCATTGCCTTGGAGCTTGCTTTAGACCATACAATCTCTTCTTCAACCCGCATACCAAATTCTCCTTCCCTTTGACCTCATACCCCTGTGGTCGCTGCATATAAATCGCTTCCTCCAAATCCCCATGTAGAAAATATGGTTTTACATCTAACTGTTCAAGATGAAAATATTATACTACCACAAGATTTAAAATAGTCCTAATTGAAGTCATTTTAACAACAAGAGAAAATATTTCATCAAAATTTATACCTTTCTTTTGTGCAAACACCTTTACACCAAGTCTAGCCTTGTATCACTTTTTGCCTCCATCTTATTCCTTCAACCTGCAAACCCATTTATTCCGCAATGCTCTTTTTCCCGAAGGCAACTGAACCAAGTCTCAAAAGTATGGTTATTTACCAAGGATTCCATTTCCTCTTTCATGCCTTGCTCCCACTTCTTTTTAGTGTCCACCTTCATTTTCTCTTCATAACATTATGGTTCACCAGAATCAATCAACAATAAATAATAAAATGAAGGAGAGTATTGTCGGTATATCTTCTAAAAACACTTGCAAGAGTTTGAGGTACCTGTTGCTCATGTTTTTGTACATTTTTATTTTCTGGTACCTTTGGAATTTCTTTTTCAGGGATCTCATCAGGCACTATGTATTCTTTTTTTTTTTTCTTGTACATTTCCCTGCAACTGATCTTTGTACATGACCTTCTCATTAAATATGACATCTCTAGTCCTAATGATTTTGATAATCCCATAAGTGATAACCAAAATCATTAACACATTATCTAATAAAGGTACACTTCTTGGATTTTTCCTCAAGATTTGTTCTATTTTCTTTATCAATATGGACAAATGCTTCACAACCGAAAGTCTTCAAAAAAAAATAGTTTATCTTTTTACCTATCCATGCCTCCTAGGAATTCCACCATCCAAAGAGATTGAAGGCCCTTTGTTTATTAAGTAAACAATAGTATCTACGACATATTCCCAGAACTATAAGGGCATCCCATCATGCAATCTCATAATCCTTGCACGCTCCTTGATTTTCCTGTTGATCCTTTCTGAAAAACCATTTTCTTGTGGTGTTCCTAGAACTATATTCTCTCTATGAATCCTATGGTATGAACAGTAATCATCAAAATCCTTGCTGCAATATTCACCTCCATTTTCTTAACTGAGACACTTCATCATTTTTCCTATCTCAATCTCAACCAAAGCTTTCCATTTCTTAAAAGCATAAAAAACATCAGATTTTTGTCGAATACAATAAAACCAAGTTTTTCTAGTTGCATCATCAATAAAAGTAACATAATAACGAGAGACACCAAGAGATGATACCTGAGCTGGTCCCCATACATATGTATGCACAAGATCTAACCTTTCACTCTTATTTTCTTTTTCGACTCTGAGAAATCTAACTCTCTTCTATTTTCCATAAACACAATGCTAATAGAAATCCAAATCAATTTGTTTAAGATATGGCAACAAATTCCTTTTGTGAAGTATCTTCATCCTCTTCTCACTCATGTGTCCAATCCTATGATTCCACAGTGTTGTATCCACTCTTGTAGAAGCTAAAGAGATAGAAGAATCAATATTACCAGTACATAAATACAATGTACCTACCTTCTCCTTTTTTTTATCACCATTTATCCTTTGGTGACCTTCCACGCCTTATCTATAAATATGGATATACATCCTTCACTTGGAAACTACCTTGTTGAAATTATATTTTTCCTTAGATCTGGAACATGTCTTACCTCTTTCAATGACCATTGGTTTCCATTTTTTTTGCTTTATTTGTACCTTTCCCATTCCAACAATTTTGCATGGTGCATCATCACCCAAATGAACTTGTCTAAAATCACCTTGAACATAATCTAGAAAATGTTTCCTATGGGGTGTGGCATGAAATGAAACCACTGAATCTACTACTCAAGACTAAAAAATATTATCTACAGAAAGAATCAAATCATCTTGTAACACATCACTTGTTACATTTGCTTCTTGATTTTCCTCATGTTGTCCATCTCTTTGTTTCTTTGGAGTTCTGCAGTCTTTCTTCATATGCCCTTTCTTCCCACAATTCCATCACTCTATCTTTCCCAGTCTAGATTTGGATTTGCCCTTCCTAGAATTATCGCAATTCCCTAAGCTCATTCCTCTATCCTTTTATCTTCCCTTGTTCTCCATGTTTAACGCATTATCCGATGTCTCACCTGTTCTTTTTCATCGCATTTCCTCGCTAAGGATAACACCAACAAAATCATAAAATTTTAAAGTGTTTGAACCAAAGACAAAGTTACTTACAACCATGACCAAGCCGTTCTAGCTTTTTGGCAATGAGCACAAGATTAGAAGAACCCTGACCTCATCATGAAAGTCCACTTTTATAGAACTTAGCTTATTAATAACCATATTAAATTCATTTAAATGATCTGCAATAGAACCACCTTTTGACATCTTCATATTAAATAATCTCTTCATTATAAATACCTTATTGGACGTCGAGGGTTTTTCATACAGTTTAGCCAATGCGTCCATCAGATCCTTCATTGTCTTTTCTTTCAAAATATTAAAATCCATCGAAACTGCCAGGCTCAATCGTATCGTTCCTAGTGCCTTTCTGTCAAGAACCTCCCATTATTCATCCTTCATGGTTGTCGAATTATTTTCTATTCCAACCAATGGTAGGAATAGATCCTTCTGATATAAATAATCTTCCATCTGTATCTTCCAGAACTAGTATTTTTGACCGTTAAATTTCTCGACCCTAAACTTTCCATCTTCCACCATTTCTACCACTCAAACCAATGGCCCTCTTTTCCTGTGAGCTACCTTTTTCTCTGATACCAGTTGTTAGAAAAACAGGATCGCAAAGAAATAAAATAAGACAAATGTGGAAATAAAACACAGAAGATACACAATACAATAGAGACACAGATATAGATGGTTCACCCAGTGTGGGATATGTCCACTGGATAAATTGCCAAGTCTTTCCTTTATTATTATCCATCAAATGAAGGGATACAACCTACAACACACCCGTTGTAACTTCTTCTTCTTTCTCTCACAGTATCCTCTCTCATAATACAATATCCACAATGATACACAACCAAAATATAATTCACTCATAAAAGAGGGTTTCCTTCTATGGAAAAAAACCCTAACATAACTTATACTATCATATCTTTGACCTTATAATGAATGGTCCATATTTACTATGAAATTACAATATACATTTACAAGGTAATTTTTCCTTCGGGGTCTTCGCCCTTGAACTCCCGTCGGGGGCCCACTTACCCTCGAACCCCCCAGCCAAGGGGATGATCTCCCCCTGCAACCCCTCCACTTGGAGGGGTGTATAGTCTTGATGGGGTGTAAACACGGGTGAAAAAGAATACCTATGAATCACAAAGATAATCAGGGTCCAAAACCAATAGAAATGAGTGTTGCGAGAAGGAAAAATAGTCCCAAAGCATGAGGAACATACCTATTCTCAATGCAAGGGAAGCATGTGTAGGATACAAAAAAATAGTGAATTTTCCCTCCAAGGATAATTTGTTGAGTCGCAAAGGCATAATTTGCAAGGCTGGGAACTGGTAGGAATGCATAAGCAATTGGTTCAACAACAACATGTTGAAGCCAACATTAGGCCTAAAAGCATGAGTGATCAATATGCAATGCAGTTAAAACTCAACTTGAGGAAGTAAACCTCCCATGGTGGTATTTTTCGTAATTTTAGTCTCTAGTGCCCAAAAAAGAGTAAAATAATACCAAGGAGAACTCTTCTAGTCAGAGTTTGACTAGAGTATTCATTTTTCATAAATAGTCCATTTGGTTCAGAAAAGGGTTAAAATTATACCGAAAATATGTCCTTTCAAATTTGTTTTATGAGTGTGAAAGAAAAAACGTAATTCGACCATCTTTTCATGTTTAGGGAGTCTGAAAAGAGCTTAACTAAAACTCCAGTATCATTTTTCATAAATTTAGTCTCTTCAGCCCAAAAGAGTGTAAGACAAAACTAAGGATAACTCTTCTAGCCAGTAGACTAGAGTATACCTTTTTCATAATTAGTGTTATTCGGTCCAAAAAAGGGGTAAACTTATTCTGAACAGATGTTCCTTTAGATCCATTTTAACGAGTGTGAAAGAAATAAGGTCACTCGACAATGTTTTTAATTTTAAGGTGTCTAAAAAGAGCTTAACTATGGACTCCATAATGTTGTTGTGAGAAACATATAAGGGAGGGAGTCCTATGGGTAATGGCTAAAATAAGAATGAATAATAAGCATGAGGTTCGAATGCAAACTCATGGTGGGGATAACCACGACTCTCGACCCTAAAGGGAAAGCTTGCAGCATGGACTCCATCATACAATGAGATCCTGAACCAAAATTCCCATGGAAGGTAGCCTCTATCGTAAAAAAATGATACTTTTTAGCAAAAGAGGAAGTTTTATCACTTGTTAATGCGGTTGACCCTAGGTTTAAATGACAATGAAAACTAATAATGAAAATAGTTCAGGTGAATGCATCCTATACTAAATGCCAATTATGATAACACTATCTTCCCAGAGTCTTGTGAAAGACTCAACCAATCAATGAAAAGAGACCAAAAATTGTCCAAAGTATAGCCTAAGACCTGCAAAAACAACCACAAAGCTACAAGGGACTATTCATTAGTTGAATTTTTGGAAAAATATCAAAACTATAGGAAGTGGGTTTTTACAATTTGATATAAATACTAGCATATTTACTCATTTACTATGTCATTTTTAGCATTTTACCAAAAATTACCCAAAGTGACCAAAAAACCCTTAAATTTCCAACAAAAAATTGTCGAGCTTGGAGCAACAAAATCCTTTTCCACCTGGACCAAGTAATTACCTACACCCTAACTTGCAATTTCATTTCTTTATTTATCCATTTTCATGAAAAATGGGGCTTAACCCTTCTTTGTCAAAATTGACTTTGTCCATCTATGGGATTCCTTAAGGAAACCCACAAATGTTCACAGCTAGTGGAAACACTAGTCGCAAATATCTGAGACTGGTGGAACTAATGCCCACAGATGTTTTGAAAAAAAAATACTGACTTAACCTTCTCTTGAAATTGGACAGGATGTTTGTTCACTGGAGAGAGCGTGAACATGAAGAAGTGGACCAGGTGGTTCTTGACGACGACAATGCTAAAAAATAATTACGTGAATGTGGCATGTATAATTTTTTTCAGATTGGTGGCATGAGGGCCAAACAAATATTACTAAATCTCTTGATTGATTATTGGCACCCTGATGCTAAAACAATTATTCTTGCGAGGAAATCATTAACAATCACCATAGAAGATATGTGTTTTATCACTGGTTTGTCCAGGAGAGGGGGAGTACCAAACTTCCAAACTTGAGGTGGAGGTGGGAAAACTATCAAATATCATATCCACGAGTACTATGATGTTGACACTAAGAAGAGTGGGTCTCATGTGCCCATCAAGCATGTTACCAACCCGAGCCTCTAAGCCATTCTTTACACTATGGTGTGGATTGTAGGATCCAACTCTTCGCATTTGGCTTCTCGGGCTCAAATGCAACATCGGGTCGAATGCTTGAGATCCACTATGTTTGACTGGAGTATGACCATGCTAAAATTCATGAAGTCTAAACTTACATATTGCAAGCTCAGAAAAACTAAGAACTTTGGCTTTGAAAGTGTCTTGTGCACCTTCTTCTTTAAGATGGTTCCTATGATGATCCCGAGGACATACAGGGACACTTGCGACCATGAACTTCCATAGTTTGATGGACCAAGTTGATAGCCCGGCTAGGAGACGGGAAATTATCCAACCCGTAAGACAATGACTTTTTCAGTTGGTGGGAGTGGCAGACTCCCTTCATCGAGGTTACCCTTATGTTGGAATCGAATTTACTGACAATCTCGATGTCATCATTACTCTTGAGGATGAGCCACATGATATAGGTAATTTGTTGTTTTACGTTATTTAACTTTTTATTTTTTTTTATATATACATGGAAAGGTAAAAAGACCTACATTTTTGTAATATCCATCATACTGATAAGTACTTTACTTTTTATGTAGATAGAGCACCTGTGAGGCTAGCTAATGTCTCGTGACACAACTAATGAGGTAGAGAGGAGGGGGGTCCTAGTGATGATGCAGCTAGGACCTTGCACAGTGTGGGTATAAACTTTGAGGCCATCACTCACAACATGCCTATGGAAACTATTGATGATCTCCCAATAGGCATGTAGTGTAATGTCGTGGGGATACCCAGACCATGGGTTAGATGGTTCCGATGTTTGGAAAAAACTTAGTTTGCTATGATAGAGTCCATCGACCTCAGGCCTAGATACATTGTGTGCCCATAGCACAATTTGTTTACTTATATGATATTATATGACATTCAGGGGCTAGGGGCCCAATATTTTGTACTTATGGATCTCATTTTGATATATATCTATATCTATATCTATATATATATATATATATATATATATATATATATATACTATACTATACTATACTATACTATACTACATTTTTTGTGTGTTATACTTGCAAATTCAAATATTTACATGTGAATGTGTGCACTTATGTTATTGGTGATGCAAATGCCAATCTAAAATATAATTAACGTAGGAATCAACTATTTCATTAGCTCTCCTAGGAACATTCTCATAAGTAATAACATCAAATGAATGTTCCAAAATATGTACCCTAAGTAAAAGTTGTAACAACATTGGATCACATATTCAATACAGACCATTCAATTGTGAGACCACCAACTACGAATACAAGAACACTTGAAGGTGATTAATTCCTTGTGACAATGCATCTCTCAAAATCTCAACAACTATACTATACTCTGTGACATTATTAGTGGTCTCCCCTATACACGCACCTCCAACGGAAACCAGTTGGTTTCAAGGTGAATGGATTACCCACACAACAGATACTAAATGTCGAGTATGGAGACTAGTTCCATCTATGAATCCAAAGTAGACCAATGACTCTTATGGCATATGCCACACAACAGAAGCACAAAAATCACTGATGAAACAAGGAGGAAAAAAATTATATCCAAAACTATGTACAAAATAGACAATAGATACAAATGTCCGAATACTCGAGCCTTCAAGCTCAAGCATATTATTTCTTAAGATAGATCCCATTTATGGGCTCCAACAACACATTACCTTCATAATCCGTGAGCTCATAAGATCCTTTCTCTAACACCCATCGCACGAAATATGGGTCGTACCACATGGGGTTGAATTTTCCTACCCCCAGGGGGTCCTTTTTCTAGCCATAGACCAACAAAAGTTCTCCCTCGAAAAAAACCCTAGGACAAATGAATTTATCATACTGAGAATTAACGTGCTTCTTATGCACCTCATTTGTTAAGGCTGCATCTCAAAGTTTCTCTTCAAGATGTTCAACATAAACTAGGAATTCCTCAAGCTAAGTTGTTGAGGACCCTTCGAATTCTTCTTTTGCACATAATATACGTTGGAAGAATGGGTGGAGGGGATGGTCAAGCCAGAGGCCGAACCAACTACAGGTTGTTGAAAAGTAAATTTTTTCATTTGGCTCATAGCCAGGTCCATGACTTTAGTTTGAGTAGAACCCACTATGCCATCGACATGTGGGTTAGTCTTTGGCTTTTCCAAGTCGAGAGTAGACTACGTAGCATCCGGTGTAATCTCATAGAGCATGCCATATTGATATTAAATAATATCTAGTTGTTGTTCCTAAAAGATCGTTTATTCTTCCAAAAAACACTCCCAAAGTCACAACATCCTTCGAAATTTATGGGGGTAGATATTTCAGGAACCACTCAAGGAGAAACTCTGGTGAGACTATAGCTTTAATAAAGCTCTTCCTTCTCCTCCATTCTTGGATATGATCGTAAATGTGTGTGGCCTTATCTTGCTCAAAATTGGCTAATAATTGTGTCCCAACATCGTACCAGACAGGGAGTTGGAAATGGTTTAGAAAAATCATGGCTACATCACCAAAATTCAATTACTTCCCCCTTTCAACTTCAATGTACCACTTGGCAGTGCCTCTGGTAAGAGTACGCTAGAACAAACACAATTGGATTCAATTGTCATTAAGCAATTTGGATGAACAACACAAGTGGAAATTCATTATGTGGTCATGTGGATCCTCTCCACTTTTCCCTTCGAATTTGGGTATGTCTGAAGGTAGTTTAGTTGGGACTGCAGGCCAACTAGGGTCACAATGAATGGGGTCATTCATCAACTTGGATAAGTATGGAAAATGCAACATTTCTAGAAATGGTAGTCGAGGCTACATCATTGACTGGTTGGCAACTTGAAAAGAAGGTCCTGGGTTGTAACTAGCACCAAGTTTCCAAGAATAGTTTGCAGTTCAATGAGAGCTTGGGATAAAATCTTGTTGACCCAAATCGTCCAACCATCCAGTTCCCAAGAGGAAAACTTGGGTTACCCCCAGGGGACCCCCCATGTAAAGGAAAAAATCCTAGCATGAGGGTAGACTGACCAGGAAAGGTGTTTCCCCCTTACAACATCCCTTTGGAGGGATTCCACTGGCCTTAGAGAGGGGTAGTCCCCAATGACACCCCTAGTGAGGAAAAAGGTCCTTTCTAGGGGACGAATTGACCTTGGAAGGGGTTTCCCCCTGTCGACACTACGGATGCAGTGAAAGGGTTTCTCTCGAACCCACCATAAAGTGTGAACGAGATTGATGTAGACATAATACTAGTGGATTGAGATCTGCTACCCATAGAGGTGCCCCAGCCCCACCCAGGGTTAGAGCCAGAAGATTGGAAAGGTTTGCTTTTGATGAATGGGGATGAAAGAGGAATGTGACCTCCACCCCAAGAAAGGGCTTGGTAAGGAGCTAAGGTGCTCTCTACACCAACATTCGAAGACTAGGACGATGGCTAAGAACTAACCAATGTGTTAAGAACATCCATCGATGACATTTTGTATGAAAAATCATTCGTTGTGGATGAAAATGATTCAACTTCACTCGAAATTTGAGTGGAACTGACGACCATCAAGGAAATGTTGTTGGTCGATGCAGATATAGTGTATTGAATCACACCTGTCATTTTGTTCGACATACTAGGGGGAAATATTCCCCTGGTGACTATCATCGAGGTGGGAGTTGCGTGTGCTCCCGATCCTGATATGAGCATAGTGTCATTCATAGTGGCCCAGTGGGGAGGGTGACTATAAGTGAGGTCTGATATGGGAGGTGGGACTTGTACGAATAGAAATGGAAAATTCCCAGGCAACAAAGGATTAAAGTGTGGAGTGAACTCCTCGGCTCCAAGATCCTCGATGATTACCTCCTCTGGTTCTAGAGCATTGACTTCTGTAGGGTCAATTTATGTGATCTTAGATTAACCGAATGATACAAAAATGCCCGATGGATCAATCCGATGCCTTTGTGGAAGTGTGGGATAATTATTTCTAACCTCTTCCTTGGGTGGAAGGCCTTGAATTCTCCTTGATCTTCAGGGAGGTTGATTATCCACTTTCAGTGATTAGCTCTTTGTGACAATCTACTCTCCTTCCTAAAGTTGAACTATGTTCACCAATCACACCATTACAAATCCCTAAAAGACAAGAAAAAAAAAACTTTGCTAATATTCTAACTCAAGTGGATTAGGTCTTGAGATCGGAATAACAACAAAGTGGGCTTAGGCCCTTCTGCATGGAGGCATGGGTTGATTAAGTCTCGTGGACCAATGCATGAAGGTATGAGAAGTAGTTATCTTGACCTCCATAGATCATCCTTATTTGGTGCAAGTGTCCTCACTTTGCAAGGCACCCTCCAATAGTACTGAAATGTGTGATGTAAAATCTACCCTAGGTACTACCACAAACCCCCACAATCACTTTCTGATATACCTAGGAGAAGTAACTATGGTTACCATCTCACAATAAATGCCTGGGGGGTACAGTCAATAGTTGGGATCGAATGTGTGGGCAGGGTAGTGAATCTTGAAGCCTTGAAAGCATCACTTCTCATGGAGGTATGGGCACAATTGAAACCCCCAATACGTGATCTCTCCACTACACTCAATCCAACTCTAGAGGGGAATGTCCTCGACTATTCCTTACGCAACCTTGTGTTTAAATCCTATGTTATAGGAGCTTCCAGACTAAACCTATATGAAAACTGGATTCTTCACTCCCTATCTCAGATAACTATGTTTCTTTAGTGGCCTTGGAGAAATTTACTCTCCAACCTACACCAAGGCCCTAGCCTAAACTTGTTCATTCACCCTAGAAAAATGAAAGTTTCTAATAGATTTCAGTTAAGATTTCATTTTAATGGGATGTTCTTTACTTAGAAAGGGTGCAGATGCAACTTTGGTGATGTTCTAACTGACTCCAAAAGTAATGAAAAATAAGAACAAAATGTTGTTTCTTTAAATGAAAAATAGATGCAACTACTCTTACAAAGAAAACTCTTTTTCTTTTCAATGAGAGCAAAACATTTTGAATGCAAGATTTGAGACACTTTGAAATGCACACTACAATTTTCTTTTTAGAAACCCAATGCAAACAAGAATGGAAAACTTGCACAACTATATTCTTTTCTTTTTTCAATGAAAGTGCTATGAAAATTTATCTACCTGAATGTTGAATACCTAACTCTTTTCTTGTAATGATGAGAGGCAAGGGTTCAAGAAAGGATATGTAAGAAAAAAAGTGTATTTTTTTTTTTTTTTTTCATTTTTTCAAAAAAAATGGAAAGCAACTAACTGCAAATTTTCTTTTTCTTTTTAAAATAAAGGAAAATAGGTATAAAGAGAGACACCAGAAGCCTAAAGCCATTGAAATCTCAGTGAAATTGGAAACACCCCCATATAAACAAGACTGAATCTTCAAACACCTAAGAACCTTATAATAAAAAATGACAATCACAAAGATTTTTTTTATTTTTTTGTATAATAAACTCTTTTTAGAATATAGAAAATCCAGAAAGGGACTAAGGAAACTCAAGGGAACTGACCAAACCAAACACCAAAGCTAGAAGCATAAGAGAATTTAAAAAAAAAAACTACTTTAACACAAGTCTAGGACTATGTGTAGTACAATTTGTGGATATCCGCAGGTCGTATAAGAGAAACTCACATATGTACACAACATGTAAAGAAGCAACTCGTGGATGGCTTGGGGAAATTTAGAAAATTAAAATTTTCTAAATTTCCCCAAGCCATCCACGAGTTAAAGACACTCCAGAGAAGAGGGCTTCCAGATCTTGAAAACAACTCTTGAGAATCTAAATCTCTATGGAAAACCAGAAAATAAAAAAAACACAAGGAAAGCAACAAGCAAGGGACCCTAAACAAATTGAACCAAACTAGTAGAATCACCAGTATGGTCTCCAATTCTATTGATGGGATAATTCACAACAGATTGACATCGAATTGAGAAGACTGAAATCTTCCCTCACAATCAAATGTGCATACTGAAAAATAACTACTTTTTACTAGGAGAGAGTAGGGAAAGAGAGAAGGAGAAAGTGTGTACCTTAAATCCTTTGTTTGATGTTGATCCCCCATCTTGCTTTTCGAATCTCTCCTAACCTCTGTCGGAACAAGCCTACAAAATGAAATCAAGACAAATGCTACAATGAGGTAGTTATGTAATCAAGTAGCATATATGTCATGTGTTATATCCAAAGAAAGTATGAAAAATGAAAACATACAATATTGCAATGAACTCAAAATAAGATGGAAAGATAACTCTTCTATTAACACCAAATATCAAAGTTAGTTACAACCTGACTCACTTCTGGAACTGCTTCGTAACCAACTGCCCAGGTTCCTCCACAGATATTTCAAGCATCTACTCATCACTGAGGCTCTTCCTTGGATATATCAAAAAGGATAAGGAGACACCTTTTGACTATATAAGAAGGAAGAAACACTAGAAAAAGAGTTTCCAAGTTGGGGGATGACACTCAGAGGATAAAAGGAGTAGATAAGATTTCTATATTTGAATAACATAATCTTGCACCAAGATACTTGTCCTCATTCTATCCCTCAATGGTGCTTTTATATATTCCCTAAGGAGTTAGGGAAGTTGGAATATATTTTTTATGGGCATGGGGACGTTGGGAAATGATCCCAACCAAAAACCCACTCGAAAACTCAAAATTATTTTATTTTTCATTCTTTTTTAGAGAATCTGCAGGTTTAATACCGACAAGTCACAAATGTCAGCGTGTTTCATCAAAGGATCTTGCGGATATGTGCAAAATACATGTTTTTTAGATGATTTGCATGAGCAAAGTTGTGAATTTGCCTAGCAATCTAAGGGAAAAGATTAGGCCATGACACAAATTCATAGGTGTGGCATTTTTTGGTATAACACCAACTACTTTCACTTCATTGATCTCAAAAAAACAATGTTCCAAAGTAATCTCTCGAACCACAAAGTTTTCCCTCTTCATAGTCCAGTTAGAAGGTGACTAGAAGGTCACTGCAACCACTACAACCTTATCCCAATATGTTTCTATCTAGAAAAAGAAGGTCAACAAGATTGTAAAGGAGCACAAAGAGAATGAGAGGCTCCCATATGTTCAACATAACTCTTCTTATTGCAACTTCACTGATAGATTCCTCCCACACTCAGACCAAGGGAGATCATGCAACCAGATCTATTGAATGGATCCAACACCTCCAATGGGTTCATGAAATCCTTCCACAAGCAAAGCACAAGAAAGACATATACTTCAACAAGGAAAGCAGTTCACCAAGGTTCAGATTCAACAGAATTTTATCCATCTCCCGAGGGAACTTGACGCAATGGGGACCATTGCTTCCTAGGGGGGAGGAATGATCCAGGTGGATCTCGGTGGCCATCCACCTTTTCCATTGAATCAACATTTCAAGCATATGGTTTTGATAAACCATGATATTCATCGTTTTGATGGGGAATGGAATGTAATGCCATCTTCATTTGCTAATTACAGACATTGTGTATTGATTTCCTAATGGTCTTATGTACATGCTTACAACATAGCATTAATGCACCGGATCCCATTAGAACTCCGGAGTTAAGCTCGTTCGGACTAGAGTAGTACTGGGATGGGTGACTGCTCAAGAAGTCTTGTTATTTTACATGCCTATGGAATTTTATAAACTTACAATAATTTATCCCACATGCATCATGGGAATTGTTCTCCCCTCACTCTCTCATATCTAATTGAGGTGAAGAAGGCCATTTAAGCATGCACTAGAGCATGATGTAAAGCTTGTTGTGAATGAAGCGTAGCCAACATCTCTTTCTTTTCAAAGATAAGCTACCCCAAAATCTCAGTTTGTGTTTGGCAGTGCTTGTCTATCTTGTTCATTAATAGAAGTTGGGTTTCACTGCATTTTCATGTTCTCGTCTATATTTTTTTTTTCTCATTTCGTTCTCAGTATAATCTGGATCAAAATTCCTCTACAAACACAATTGGTGGTGGATCCCTTTGAGAAGTGGGCCCTTGATTTCATAGGGCCTATTAACCCTCCATCTCAGTAAAACTCCTACATTACAAGTTGATTTCATAGGGACTGGTGTGCACAAACTACATTACAAAGTGGATGGAAGAAAAGGCCCTTCCATCTTCCACGTAACAAGTTGTGGCATAATTTATCCATAGAGAAATATTTATCAGGTAAGGGATACCTAGGGAAATTTTTACATATGGGGGGGATCAATTCACCTTTAGGAACATTAGAACCATTACAAATCTTTACTGGACTAAGCACATGATAATTATACCATATCATCAATAGGCTAATGGGCAGGTGGAAGGGACAAATACAATCCTTGAGACCATCCAGACAAAGACTGTTCAACTTCATCTCAATGATTGGGAAGATAAAATTCTATATGCATTATGGGCATACAGAATTACCTGATGAAACACCATAGGATTTTCTCCATACAAGGTCGTGTATGGAAAGCGAGTTATTTTTCCCACGAAGACCTAAGTGAAAACTTTGAGGACTACACTCCAATTAGGCATGAATCTTTCTGAATCACAACACTAGCAGGTTCATCAGCTTAGAGAATTGGATGAACTTTTCCTAGCTACATTTCATCATACATCCGCAATTCAACAATAAAGGGATAATTTGCATGACAATTTCATAAAGAAGAATGAGTTATCGACTGGAGATTGGGATTTGTTTTTCGACTTGAGATTCAAGGACTTCAAGGGGAAATTTCGTACATGATGGTTGGGCCCCTATGAGATTGATGTTGTATATGATAATGGATATGTAAAATTCCAAACCATTGATGAAGCCATAAATCCATTAATGGCCAATGTGAAGGGATAATTGTTCCATGAAAATAAAATTGCCAAGTGTTGAAGAAATGTTGCAAAGGTTGCAGGTGTTAAAGGAAATGGTTATTACATAGTCATGAGAATTGAATTTTCAGAGCTTCGGGACCAGTTTGGATTTGAATAATTCTAATCTTTCTCCTACTCGCATGGATTTTTTCAAAATGAAGGTCACTCAAATGTCAAAAGGTGTCGAAAGAGTTTCTAAGTGTCAAATAAATAGCTCAGCCATCATCCAACCATTTCTTCATCTGGAAAATCAACGGTATTTGGGAATCTCAGGATTATAGAGTTGCACTATCTTTAATTATGTGCTTAACATCTCCTAGTCATAGTTCCACTTGGTCATGCTTCCATTTCGGGACTTCGGCCATTAGATAAATTCATTTATGTTTCGAAATTGATTTACATTTAGTCTCTTAAATAACAAATTGGTAACAACAGTCCTATTTTTAGAAATAGCACAACACATAGATAGGAAGTGTCAAAAGCTCCCACATCATCTTTAATTTGGAGGATTTGTTCTGGCTATTGAGGCAGAGGCATATTTTTAGGAAATAGATATTCAAGCATTTCCAGATCTAAAGGAATCAATTCAACATTCTGGAAAGGATTAAGTTGGCATAGAAGGAGAATAAAATGAGCATCATAAGACTGGGCCTTTTGGGTTGGGAATGTAATTAGAACCTTTTGAATAAAAATATTTTGCAGAACTGAGGAGATCCTTAGATTTCGTACTATTAAATCATGTCTTCTTATGTGGGTTGTTTTTCATGTTTATATCAACCTTTTTCTTCTGCTCATTGATTCGTTTAGATTGTAATAGCTAAAATTCAGTATAACATCTATTGTATCTAATTTAAATGCATTTATTTGAGAGTCATTTTTCCTTCGTTTTGCTATAAGAAAAACAAGACCTTCAATCAAATATTATTGTTTAATTTTTGAAGAATGAAATGCAATCTGAGTGAGTTGAATGTTAGTTCTTATATTGAGGAGTGAAGCCAAATTTATCTTGATTTGATACCTGGCTTTTTTATTTAGCTTGTGTTTATTCAAGGTCTTCTATTCATGCTTATGATTTAAAATGGATTTAGTAGATGAAGTCATGCCTCCTCATGTTCTGATCTTGAGTTATTGAAAAGCTCATTTAAATCCCAGATCAAATAGACCCAAAAAAGCTTATCATCAATCATTATTCTCCTAAAAATGTGCTAGGAATTTCTCTATCGCAGCCACGAGAAATATCTAGCGACAATATATTCCATGGATTTAGCTTCTAGTACCAGTTGAATCTCTTGAACCACCTTCGATGCCAAAGGTTAGTCAACATCCCCTTCTTTCTTTGGAGAGTACTGCAACAAATATGTCACAGTGTCTGGAGGGCCAAGCGAACATCAGATGGACTCTCTCACCATGGTATTATTAAACTCATTATAGTGCATTCATTGTAATGAAGAGGCAATGCATGGGAGGACCTCGTGAGTCTTCCTCCACCAGTTGTAAAAACTAAAGGAGTGAGAAATGAAACACCTGTTGTAACACCAAATACTGAAACAACAGGTTCGGGACAACCTTCAGACGAGGAAGAGAAAGACCAAGAATCCTCCCATGGTTGTGATGGGAGCACACCCCCAAAAGGAAAGGACCAACCTACAAGAAAAAGAAAAGACAAATCACTGCATGAGGTAAAAATTCCAAGGACGAAAAGGAAACAATTCTCGTCCAAAATAGGAGACCTTGCTTTAATAGAAGAACCAACAGGAGGAGGGGAACATATAGAAGAATCTCATGTTGTAACAAAAACACTAGAAAGAGGATGGGAACAAACAAAAGAATCTCTTGTTGCAACAAAAGAACCAATAGGAGGAGGTGAACAGACAAAGGAAGACCCTACTGCAACACAAGAACCAACAGGAGAAGTGAAGCCGATCGAGGAAGAGGAAAACCCCGTTGTCACACAAGAACCATTGGAAGAAGTGGAGCCACTAAAAGAATAATATATAGAAGAATAAGATCTTTTTGTCACGCAAGAACCAACATGTGAGGATGAAGACTCTGCTGCAACATGGGAGATGACAAAATATATGAAGGAAGAATGTGTTGCAGTACTAAAGAGAATGAAGGACATCAATTTCATTGCGCCCTCCAAGAAAAAAGTTCTCAAGCACCAGAAACAAAATCTCATCTTAGGTAACATCTTAAGGCTATTGCATCCTATCCTTATGTAAAAAATCCTTAATTTAAGAAGAATTAATCAGAAACTGCAAATGAAGGTGAAGAGATTAAGGGACAAATTACAAGGGGGCCGAGAAAGCCTTGAATTCCTCGCCCAAGTGGTTAATTTCAACCAATGGGTCTATGATAAATTTGAAGAATAATCTATTGAACCAACCCTGGAGGCAGAAAATGTAGGAAGAACCATGGTACTCCCGAAAAGAGTGGATGTTGAAACTCAAACTGAAGGACCTTGACTAAGGATCGAGGAGATCAAATGAAAAAATTAATTTGTCCTGAGTAGGTAGATTAGGAAACTCAAATTAAAGGGAACTCGATTCAGGACTGAGGAGATCAAATAGAGGAGGTAATGCCTCCTGAGAGGGTAGATGAGGAAACCCAAACAGATGATATGGGACCAACTATGAAGGATGTTTGGATCCAAACAGACACCGATGATTATTTTTGGCTGAGGGCCAACCTAGTCAAATGGAAAAGTATGGATGAGGCTTATGAAAAAGGAACATTTCTTCTTGAAGAGTTTCGACAAGCCATTTATAACCCAAGGTAGAGATGGGCTGAGAAATTGACAATCCATTGATGTAAATGGGAACAATGGAAAAAGGATGTAGATAGGGCCTTTGTGTTACAATCCCATATAAGACTCCTTAAGGAAGAAAAAGGGTAGATGAGTTCTCTTTTGGGATCTATTCTCAGCTACAGGCCACCCTCTCTTATCTATTCAATATTCCTAAATGAGAGACACTTCTTGTTCCAATTTAGAGAAGTAGCAACATGCAGGCCCTACAAAGTGACCTCTACAGAAACCGTCTTGAAGGTATACTATGAGAGAAACAAAGAAGATAAGGACTTGCTCTGTGAACTCTAGAAACATAAGCTTCTCTTGGATTTTGACCTGAAATGGAAACTCCTTTTGATGGAGACATACAACTATTACATCATTTGTGAGAAACCATGCCCATTGGAATAGTGCCTTGTTTTTTACCCAAAGGAATGAGAATTCTAGCCTCTAGATAAGAATAGAATTCCTTAAGCCTAAGATTGTTCTTATCTCACACTATGCATGGGTTAATTCTTAGACACATGCATCCTTCATGAACAATAGTTGATAAGAATCCATTTGCAACTGGATATAACACATAGAATATTTGATGTGAGATTCTCTATAGGGAAGCACACATAGATGGGAACAAGCCACGGTTGAGATAAGGCAACGAGATGCCTTCAATTATCACAATTTTACAGTGGCATTGAAATGGGTAAGAAGATACATCCATTGCATGAAGAAATGTGGAAATAAATGGGTAGGGATGAGATTTCATTACCCAATGATTTTGCTGCCTACGCTTGACTATTAATGAGATTATGATTTGGGTAAAAAGGAGGAGGAATACTACTAGCAAGTAATTGCAGAAAATGGAGAGTATTATTCAGATTTTGACAAAGGACATATAGACTTCAACATCAACAATTTTTATTATAGTGCCTCCCATACAGATTCAGACTGATTAACCTAGTTGCATGAGGACATGCAACACCTTTGGTTGGGGGGAGATGAAGGGCGTTTGAAACACCATCCTTTTCATACTTTTATTTTTCCATTTTATACTACTTGTTCCCATCCTTCCAACCTAAAGGATAATTTTGAGTATAACCATGCATTTTTCCTCGGGTACGTTTCCCTAAAACTTATGTCATTTCAAGTGGTTTTGCTAGTGTAATTAAGGGAAAGCTGGCCTTTTATGCTCACTAATGAAACTGTGCTAAGATATTGTTCTAGGAATAATGTCACAGGTATTTCAAGAGGGTTGTTGCAACACAAGAACATTGTTACAACACCCCTTAGGTTGTTGTTGTGATACCATCATCTTTATCAGGTTGTTGCTGCAACACATTTTCTTGTTGCTACAACATGCTTTCTAGTTGATGCAACACATTTCCAGTTTCTGCAACACATGCCAGACCATTTCTACAACACTAGTTAGTGTCGTTGTTTCAACACCCACCGTCACCACTACTAGAACACCACCACCATGAGCAATTACACCATTGACCCCCATCTTGGTCTCCCTAGTTGTGATGGATATGATGAGGTGCCTACCACACCTAACATATTCAATGGTAGGTGCATCATCCTGTAAATTACAAGACAGTTAGACCGTTATTTTGAGATAGTTGGGGATAGATGAGTTAAGGAAAGAAGATAAACATACAAATGGATGCCTTTGATCCAAGACAAATGAGGTGACATCTTCAATATATTCCTGCCAACTAATGAGGACATTGAGTCACGAGCATAACAACCTCACCTATCCTACTCAGACTATTGAAATGAATTAGAGAACAACTTGAGGATATTATATCCTCATGGTTGTCCTCATATCTTTCTTGCTAAGAAAAAAAAATAATGTGAATTGTATAAGAACCCTGCGCAATTCGAGCAAGGGGGGGAGAAAATTATCATTGTAATCTAAACTATGTTTTCTAGTAGTAAAGTTGTTTTTCTAGTTATTGTGCATTTATTCTATGTTAATGAATATATGAAGTTCAGTGTGTGATTGAAGGATTCCACTAGTTCCTCGTCTAGGGAGGTAGGCCCCCCTCCTTAGTAGGTACTTGTTGATATAAAATATTGTCTTATGATCTTGAAGATAACATCACGAGGATAAATCCACCTTCATTTTTAAATAGGTGGTACTCCTTTATTTTTAAACATCATGCAAGAGCATAAACAATGCCTGAGAGAGGACTAAGCCTAATATTGAAATAAATATTCACATGAAAAGAGTACCTGAGAAAGGACCGGGTATTTGACAAAAAGTAAATATCCACACTATAATACGAGATTATATAAAAAAATAATATATAGTATCATAGGACGACATTTCCATCATAGCATTCATCAAAGTGAGACACAATATTCAAAAAAGGGACAGAAAATAAGCATTGCATATGGCAGCTAACTTTAAATGGTCATTCCATTTAAATGCAAAAAAGATTTTGATAGACACACATTTGAAATCTCATGTTTAGAACTTAAATTATAAGAAATCATTAATGTTATGTTTCGAATAGTTCTCTAGGAACCTCAAAAAATAATAGATGTCTTTGTAAAAATAAACAATAATGGTCGAGAGTTCAAATAAAAGTAAATTTTGTTTGTTTTTCAAAGAGGATCGGGATGAGGCTCTCGTGGACCATGGAATAAAAGAGAGACTTGGAAGAAAAAATCAAACAGTCAGGGTGTAACACACCCACCACGGGGCTAGAAAATTTTGGCTTTCTTTCCTTTTAAAGTCCCTCATATGACCGTAGTTATGCCCACAGCCCTTACCGAGAGGGCACTTCTGCTATCGTGATCTGGAGAGTCATGATGCAAGCATTTCCCCGTACTCTCTTGTCTTTCGAAGGGCCGAAACCTAAAGCAGGTTTAACCGCTTATCGAGATTAACAACAACTCAAATTAAGCCCTGGTACTCTATATATATATATATATCGCTCAGTCTATTTCAGGACTTCACAAACCAGGTTTTCAGGATATGCGACGATAGGAGGTCTCGCACTTAGGTTTCCCGAGAGCCGAAACTACGAAACCTGCATATATATATATATATATATATATATATATATATATATATATATATATGTGTATGTATGTATATGTATATGTATATCACTCAGTCTATTTCCGGAGTTCACAAACTGGGTTTTCGAGACTGGCGAGCACAAGAGAACTTGCCTCTAGTTGTCCCATGTGCCGAAACACCGAAACACCATATCTCCTCTGCGCTTTTATTATTTTAGGGTTTTGCAAGTCGGGATTTTGCAATTTGGGGTTTCGCGATGTGCGCAGACAGGAGGCCTTGCACCTAGATTTCCTAGGAGCTGAAACTCCGAAGCACCAAATTCTAAACATGCTAAACCTTATCGGGGTTTCATCCATCAGGATTTCGCATCTGACGACGACAACGAAAACTGACCCATGGAAATCCCAGGTACCAAAATGTCGAAGCATCAATTCTATATGCACTAAGCCATTTCGGGATTCCACCCATCGGGATTTTGCGATATGCGAGAACAGGAGGTTTCGCACCTGAGTTTCCCTGGAGCCGAAACTCTGAAAACATTAACTCTACAAGTGCTTAACTATTTCAGGGCTTCACCCATCAGGATTTCATGGGTCAAGGATTCAGAACTTGCGAGTACAAGGAACTCGCCTTTAGGTATCCTAGGTGCCGAAACACCGAAATATCATAACATCTCCATACTATATCATTTCTGGATTTCGCAAGTTGGGGTTTTGGGACTTGCGAGTGCAAGGAACTCGCCTTTAGGAATCCTAGGTGCCGAAACACTGAAGTGTCAAATCTATACGCGCTAAGCCATTTCGAAATTTTGCCTATTAGGTATTCGGGACTTGCGAGTACACGGAACTCGCCTTTAGGTATCTCGGGTGCCAAAACACCGAAATATCATAACTTCTCCATACTATATTATTTTGGGATTTTGCAAGTCGGGGTTTCAGGACTTGCGAGTATAAGGAACTCGCCTTTAGGTATCTCGGGTGTCGAGACACCGAAATATCATAACTTATCCACATGCTATCATTTTAAGAATTCACAAGTTGGGGTTTCGAGACTTGCGAGTACCAGGGAACTCGCCCTTGGGTATTCTGGGTACCGAAATTTCGAAAAGTCATACTCTATCATTTTTGGATGTCGCAAGTCGGGGTTTCAGGACTTGCGAGTACAAGGGAACTCGCACTTAGGTACCTCGGGTGCTGAAATACCGAAATGTCGAAGTCTAAGAGGACCATTCTCTCTCGTGTAGCGTTTTAAGACTTAAACTATAAAATCCTCCTTCGGGTCCTCAGGTAAATTTCACCATGTTTGAAGACCAGACTGAAAGGTCTTCTGGCAAGTACGGGAGTGATCTCGAAGGGGTGCCTTTGTGGGGAATTCTATCCAAGGCATCATGTAAGACAAATGAAGGGGAAAATCTCCCGAGAGCGGGCTTGTTCAATAAATATATATATACATATATATGTAAGCCACATGTGGTCATTCCAATATAAGCATGCAACCACCATTTTCGATCAAAACACCATACAGATATTTCTACACAGAAATCATCTATAATTTTACAAACCATGAGCATACATTTCAGGGTATTCAATTCAAGATACAAGATATAAAACACTTATCAGAAAAACACCAGGTGTGATGCAACTGCTGAGAGGGTGCTCGTTTCCACCCAACCGTAGGCTCAGCAACAACGAATGGATTTACCACTAGCCACCCCCGAGCTAGACCATGATGTTGTGAGACTGAGTCTCCATTCGTTAGAAGACGAGAACAAAGGTTACTCTCCTTCTTCTCTACTTATCAATCACTCTGTATATTTCTCCAGAGTCCTTTTGATTTCTCCCCTCTTGCGATCTCTGTCACGTCTACCCCCTTCCACACCTCTTTCTTGCTTTTTCTTTTTCAGAGAGGTTGCATGTGGCATGAAATTCCCTGTGGTGGTCAGGTCTGAGGGTTCCATGGATGGGTCGTTTCACCCCCATCCATCATTAACTCATGAGAAGCCTCTTCACCTACCAACCTGGCGAGTAATTCATTTCAGGGCCAGCGAGCCGCTCTTGATCTTCGGGCCAGTGAAGACCAAATACGGTATTGGTTTCGGTGGAAGTTAACGCCACCATTCTAGGTTCCTTCCACCACCTTTCATCAGCTATCATGGTCTCTTTTCATCACACCCCCCTCTAAGAAGTCCTGCAACATATATTCATAACATTATTTATATCTCTGAGTTTGCCATAGTTCTTGGCCAGTATAGTTATTTTTACATACTGGGGGAAACAGGGTGTTACAATTCCCTCCCCCTTAAAGGAACATTGTCCTTGATGTTCTATCTATCAATATGACATGTATGTATAGAGGTAAACAAAATTGGATATGCCTGTTTCATGGCATCCTCCATTTCCCATGTAGCCTCATCTGGGCCAAAATGTCTCCACTGCACCTTGACCTGTGCAATGGTTTGGTTTTGGAGTGGGGTTTCCTTTCTGTCTAGTATTCATTGAGGTTCTGGTAGGAATTCTCCCTTCGGTTCCACCTCGATCATAGACCAGTCAATTATATGATTAGAATCATGTACATATTTCTTCAATAATGAAACATGGAAAACATTATGTGCTTTTACTGTGGGACGAAGTGCTAGCCTATAGGCTACAGGTCCCACTCTATCTAGAATCTCAAAGGGTCCACAATACCGAGGTACTAGCTTGGCACAAGCTCCCATTTTTAGGGAACTCTTCCTAGGCCTAACTCTGATATATACATGGTCTCCCATCTTGAACTCTCTTGGAGTTCTCTTTTGGTCGGCATAACTTTTTTGTCAGTTCTGAGCGACCTTCAGGTTTTGTTTTATCTGAGTCACTTGTTTTTCCATTTCTTTCAACATGTCGGGTCCAAAATAATTTTTTTTTGCAGGATTACTCCAACTGACAGGGGTGTTACACGGCCTACCATAGAGGACTTCGAAGGGACTCATCTTTAAGGATTCTTGGTAGTCATTGTTGTAGGCGAATTCCACTAGTGGCAGGTAGTCTTCCCACTTCTTGGGTTGATGCATTACATGCATTCTTAGCATGTCTTCTAGTATTTGGTTCACTCTTTCTGTCTCTCCATCAATTTGAGGGTGATAGGTGGTGCTAAACAACAACTTGGTCTCTAAACCTGCCATCAGTGATTTCCAAAAGTTGGAAGTGAATTTCGTGTCTCTGTCAGACATGATCTCTTTCAGCATACCATGCAATTTAAATATCTCCTTCATGAATATGTTGGTGATGTCTATTGCCTTACAAGTTGACTTGATGGGGATAAAATGAGCAGACTTGCTCAATTTATCCACCACTACCATAATGGGGTCATTTTGTTTGGTTGAGTTTGGTAATCCGGTGATGAAATCCACAGATATGGTTTCCCATTTCCATTTCGAGATTGGTAGAGGTTGTAATAATCATGTTGGGTGTCAGTGTTCTGCTTTTACCTGTTGGCATTCTATGCATTTGGCTAGGTACTCAGCTATGTCTTTCTTCAATCCAGGCCAATAGAATTGTTTCCTGGTGGTCGTGATCATCTTCTGGTATCCTGGGTGGCCAGTATAGGGTCTTTTGTGTAGTTCATCCATTATGAACCTCTTCAAATCATCACAATATGGAATATACAATCTGTTTTTGTAAGTGAGCAGACCTCCTTCCATCATTTGGTAGCCTCCATACTTTATCCCTGTGGGTTCTTGCTATAGGTATGAGGTCACGGTCTGGAAGAATGTGTCTGTCTCTTGTGCATTTCTGACTCTTTCCTTGACATCTGTCTCATGGGTGCTCACCACAACCAGGTGAATTGTTTTCATGCTTCTGCTAAGGGCATTAGCCACCCTATTTTCCTTTCCCTTAATATGTTTGATTTCAAAATCAAACTCGCTGAGGAGGGCCATCCACCTAGCTTATCTGGAATTGAGCTTTGGTTGGCCAAACAAATATTGCAATCCATAGTGGTCTGTCATAAGTACAAATTTTCTTCCCAGGAGGTAATGCCTCCACATTTTTAAGGCGTGCACTATGGCAGCCAGCTCTAGACAATGGGTCACATAGTTGACTTCATGCTCATTCAATTTTTGGGATTCATAGTAGACCACACTTCCTCCTTTCATAAGTACTCCTTCGAGCCCTTTCTTACAGGCATCTGTGCACACGAGGAAGTCGTCTTTGGGATCAAAAATCTTCAACACAGGTGCGCGGGTCAGTAGATGTTTCAAGGCTTGAAATCTTTCTTTACATTTTTGTGTCCATGTGAATTTTGTCCCCTTCTTCTGGAGGGCAGTGATTGGACAACCAATCTTGGAAAATCCTTTTATAAGTCTCCTATAGTATCCTGCTAATCCCATAATGGATCTGATATCCGAAACATCCTTTGGGGTAGGCCATTCCATGATAGACCTGATTTTGTCAGGGTCTACTGCTACTCGTTCTTTAGATAGGACATGGCCTAAGTAATGTATTTGTTTCTGGAAGAATTCACATTTGCTTAATTTGGCATAGAGATGATGTTCTCTTAGCACTTGTAGCACAAGCCTAAGATGCTCTTCATTCTCTTCTCCATTCTTGGAGTAAATTAATATATCGTCAATAAAAACCAACACAAATTTGTCTAGGAATTTGCCGAGTACATTGTTCATCAAGCACATGAAAGTGGCAGGGGAATTGGTTAACCCAAATGGCACTACCACAAACTCATAGTGACCATACCTCGTCCAGAAGGCAGTTTTATGGATGTCTTCACCCTTGATTCGGACTTGATGCTATCCCAACCTCAAGTCAATCTTTGAGAAAATAGACGCACCCCCCAATTGATCGAACAGGTCATCGATCTTGGGAAAGGGGTAATTGTTCTTTATGGTTACCTTATTAAGTTGTCTATAATCTATACATAGTATAAGGGTACTATCCTTCTTTTTCAAAAATAGGACTGGTGCTTCCCATGGAGACACGTTGGGCCAGATATAGCCCTTATCCATCATTTCTCTCAATTTCAATTTGAGTTCAACTAGTTCAGGTGTGCTCATCCAGTAGGGTGTCCTAGACACCGACACCGCTCCTAGTGCAAGTTCTACGAAGAATTCAATGTCCCTTCTCGAAGGTAGACCCAGTACCTCTTCCGGAAAGAAATCTTTGTATTCTCTCAAGGTAGGGTGGTCTTTGAGGCTTGGTTTGTCACCTTCAATTGTTTTCAACACCTGTATTGCATATAGGGGGAATCCTTTTCGGCAATACCTTCTCATTTGTAGAGCTGATATTTGTCTCACCGAGACAAGTTTTTGGATCCCTTGAAGGGTTATCCTTTTTCCTTCTTTACTTACACATTCTAAGGTTTTATGGTAACATTCCAATCTGGCTTTATGGGTGGCTATCTAGTCCATACCAATCAACAGATCATACGATCCCAAGGGTAATATGTTAAGGGTTTCTTGGGTGGGGAATTCACCCAACATTAATTGGCAGGATGGTATGACCTCTGCTACCCTTCTCTTGGTGTCAGTGGCTAACTGCACCAACTATGGCCTGGTAGGTTTATGTGGATGTATCAATAGTCTTAAGGGCTATATAACTCAAATTTGAACCAGGGTCAATCAGAATAGACACTAGATGGTTGGAAATCATGCATTTTATTTCCACCACTGAGGCTTGGTGGTCGGCTTGGTTATTATCCAAGGCTACATAAATTTGTTGCACACTCCTGGCCACATCATTGATGGTGGTAGCTTCCTGGATGCTATATATTCTTTGACTATTATGTTGTCGGTGTGGACAATCTCTCAGTAGATGTTCTTCTCCGTAAACCCAACATTTCAAAGGTTCTCTCTTTGGGTTATCATCCTTCACTGGTACAGATCCAGGAGTTTTATTTCCGCCGAAGGAGGGAAAGTTCTGTTGGTGTACACTCTGGGTTGGGAATCTCATCCTTGAGTTCTTCTTACAGTTCTTAAATATTGGGGATTTAATCCCCTTTCTCTGAAATCCCTAACTATTCCTCGGTTTCCAACCTTCACGAGGTTTTGTCCGATGTCCAAACTATTCATGACAATATCTTGCCTTTCAGATAGCGCCTTCTAGGGTCTTTGGCTCATCAAATTCAATTCTATTCTGATAGTCCTTAGGTAGTCCACTGATGAAACGTTGCACCTTTGAATTTTCTACCTTTATATAAGGTACATACCTTAGCAACTCAAGGAATCTGCTGACATATTCCTCTATAGTGAGTTGCCCCAGTTTGAGTTCATAGAATTCTTTAGTCTTTTCGTCGAAATATTTTTTCGACAGATACTTCTTCTGGAAGTATTTCTCAAACCGTTCCCAAGACAAGTCCTCTTCGCGAACCCCTTTCACATTATTAAGGTCTTCCCACCAAATTGAAGCCTATCCATTCAAGTTGAAGGTGGCCACTCGAGACTTCAAATTTTTTTAGAAGTCATGGACTTTCAAATACTTCTTTAGTCCAAGCAGTCAGGCCTCTGCTTCCTCTCCCTTCTTTATTTCACCGTCGAAGGAGGGTGGTTTGGCCTTCCTGAATTCTTTGAATTTATGACCCTTGGAAAGATTTCACTTCTTCTATCTTCTTCAGGAATAGGAATGGGTTCTGCTGCTAGAAGAGCCCTTCGAACCGCCAGCTTCCTTCCCAGAGAAATCATCCATCGCTTGTCCTTGTTAGGACCACATATTGTACTCTTTTTGCCCATACTTTTTGCTATTATTTTACCCTTCATCACCTGCATTTTGACTTATACTATCATTTCACCTAATCATTCCAAGGTATACAACGTCCTTTCTCATTACTTTATGCTTA